>CAJDYZ010009149.1:95481-106993 GCA_903986555.1 Heterotrigona itama
CACTGTCATGTTACAATTATCAAAAATATAGTATTTTGCCCTTTACTATTTTTTTTTTGTTTTCCATTTTCAAGAAAAATATTGGACAAACACGAACACCTTGTACATATAAAATATTTTAGAGTGCAAAATTTCAAAATAATCTAACAATAAAGTTCCTATTTATGTTTTATGCTTCAAATACGTTTATTGCCATTCACTAGTACGCAGAAAATATGGAATTACAATTTATGACACGATAATGACAATATATATAGTTATAATAATTGTTCTAAAAAATATGTGTATGATCCATTTTGTATATCTTATAATTATTAATTACTAGTTCTGGTAACTGATTATCGTTGTGCTTCATTATTCTCAAAATTTCTTGATTGTAGTTTAATTGTTTCATTAATTGATTGCAGCTTACTATCTTGTCTAGTTAGCATTGCAGTAAATATTTATATTTTAATTTTATCTACGTACATTTTCACATTCGTTTCTGCCAATATAATTATTAGACTGAGGATCTTTATGTAATTTCATATTTTTGAAGTATGAGTATAATCTAAAAAATGAAATTTCAATAGAGAATTATTTTATACATTAAATAGTATAGAAACTGTATTTTAGAGTTTATTCTTTTATATTATCCGCATTCTCTGCAACATTTCATTCTACAATTTCTTAGAAATAATATTTAATAATATTTAATAAAATTTCTTAGAAACGCAAGATAATCTGTAATTTAATAATTATTATAATTCTGCGCGAATGTAATTGCAATAGCTTGCGAGGCTATTTAAACATTAATAGAAACCTTTTATGAATATAAATATTTCATGAATATATATTCTGCGAATCATTTTGAAATTTTATTAGCATTGTAATGCTAATGAACTATCATAATTATGTTCATACAATTTGATATGAAAATGTATGAGCGTACAAGTTATTCAAGGCTTATAACTATATATTAATATACTGAATAATAGTTTAAAAATTTTTTTTGATTGACTTTTAAAATATATACTTGTATAAATATCTTGTAATCATGATAATCATATCTCATTATTAGTTTCAAAATGTTTGATATAATACATATATAAAAGATTTCTACCATGCGTAACATCTGAAAAGCGAATTGAAGATAACGAGCGCCTTATCGGAGCAATTAATCGTCGGTAAGTATATAAAATTGTTCGAAGCATTGAAGGTTTTTCGATTAATCGCGCTAAACTAATCGTTAATGCCTTTAATGAGCAAAGGTAGTGAAGTATTCGATCCTAAATCACCGATCAGCTGATTTGCAATCGGTCCCCATCATAATAATTTTTCTCGATGCAAAAAATAACGTTATGCGTTACGCGGTAATTGCGCAATCAGACGGAGAAATTGGACGAAAACTAACTCGAATTTTGCATTGGACGATTACTTTAAAAGCTACACAGAATATACAGAGTGAGAGAATCTGCACAATAAAATAAATAAAAAATAGTGTATGAATCTACGTATATCCTACATATCTTCAATTTTCAAGTTGTAGATAACTGAAGAAAGTATTCAATGTCACACAATCAATACATGCTATTTATCGATATGAGCTAACAAAACAAAGTAATCAAATAAATTTTTATTTTTAGTCCAATTTAAAATTTATTGTGTCTTCAATTGAGGTGAATAATGTTCACAAGACAGCTACGGAATGGATTTGAGATTATTCGAGAAATATTTGATATTTTCGAGGGGATGCAGAATTTAATACTAAGGGTTGTAATAATATTTTATGACGAATAACACGAACGCAGTAAACATTTTCTTCAATTATCTACGACTTGAAAAGTAAGATATGTAGGTCATAGAACATTTAGCTATCTTAATGTGTAGATCCGTCATTTAAAATATGGATATACATTTAAGAATCACCCTATATACATAAATTGAATAAGCAGTGAAAATAGAGATATTCGTACTTGTATTAGCATTAGGTTCTGGTTGCTGTAAAGTTGGCTATACCAATTAACCGTATCTGTTTGCCCGAATACAAATACGAAAGTGCTGATTTGCACTTTCGATTCTATCAAGTTGGCGGATTTTTGTAAATTTTTCTTATTCATTCCTTTGCTAATTTTCAATTCCTGTTATCGTATTCGCCATTTCGAAGAACTAGAAAATTTCATTTACAGAATCACTTCTGAAATTGAAATTTATATTTCATTTCATAAAATTTGACTCGGAGGGATACTTTTGCTTTTGGACACAAACTTTTATTCCCGAGCATCTTCGCTCATAAAAGTTTCATTGATTTTCCTGACAAATATTAGCGATATTCGCTATTAGTAGAAGACCGACGAAGGAAGTTCGGATGGCATCTGGACGATATGACAGCTTGCAGGATTTTGGCTTAAGCCATAAGCATGTCACATCGATTTCCGACTGCTTGTCACTGGCTGCAGCTTTAAACTACATTTCTTCAAGAAATCAGATTAATCTAAAATCCTCTACTTTACTCGAACAGACTGACATTTACTCTAAAATTCTTTGTCCGAGAACTTTTTAACGTTACTCTGCGAACAATTTACTCGTCAAAAATAACGGAAAATTCGCGATTCCACAAACTTCGTGAGAAATGATTCGGAAATTCAGCTGTGTGAAATTCCGAATCATTTCAGCTGCGTTAAGAAAATTACATGAAAAGATAGGAACAGCAAGGACAAGCGTCATAGCGTTGACACGTGCGACAAATTATTATGTAAGTGCGAGACAGTCGAATCGCGTTGCGATAATCGCGTGAACGACACATTATACGGTCGTAATTGACGGGACGTTAATTGCATTACTAATCGTGTGCTTCCGTGCACGAAGCGTCACGTAAAGATCGAACGTGTGTGCAGAAATACTACGGCAGAATTACCTCGTGCGCTAGTTACACATTTTCTGCCGTTCTCGTTTCTATACATATGTACTATCTTCTTTACCCTACAAGCTTTTCCAATGAAAAAACAAAGTACGGTTCTTTTTTACCAGTATCAAATGACGTGAAAATGGGTTCGCAGGTAAATATAAAACTTTTTTACACGATTAATCTTTCACACGAAATATCAGTTGTGTTTAACTGGTTTCTAATTTAATTTCTGTAACAAGAAAAAGTATTTTACATAGAGTATTCTAAAATTTCTATTCCGCGCGTTGGTTATGAATATTTCTTTTAAGAGTGTTGACCAACAAAAATTATAGTCCAATACTTCTGAGAAGAGATTTTAACGAAATAATTAACCGAAAAGTCCGACCGAAATGATCGTGAGACATGATCGTAAATTTTATTACTTTACTTATTTATATTATTTATATTATTACTTTAGAAAAGTTTCAATCGCTTCTTGTAATTTAATAAAATGATGTGGTTCGAAATAAATCCCGTTTGATGTTAAATCTTGTCAAAATAGTGAACAATGTCGAAGATCGTATAAATATTGATTTATCTCTTTTCCGATCTAATTTCAATACCCGTCTCTATTTACCTCTGCCATATAAATGAAATATCTCTCGCACGATACGGGAAGACATTGGTACATTTGAAATAAAATGCTTTTTCAATTTTCTATGTAAACATTTTTTTTTTTGAAGATGTTGGAGATTTCACTCGCGAAAAGACGAGCTATTGATCTCGATTATAAAGTTTTTTCTTAAAGTACAGTTCCTTCGCTGTCTTTATTCTTGCTTTTAGTTTCTTCTATTATTACTGCCGAAGTATAATAGCCGAATGATGGCTGAACACAGCTTTTTGTTGTTTGATCAATTCATTGTTCTTCCAAATTTCAGCCAAGTTTTCTTGCTGCATTCATTCTAAAAATTCTCATGGCATCTGTATACCATCTGTATATCATCAATAGTATAAAGTGTAAACTATTAGCTATTGGAATCGTTTGAAACAACGTACAAGAAATTCTTTTTAGGAGTATTTCATGAAAACACTTTTCTTTTTTTTCAACGGGTGTATAAATTGAACATGCCTTTCAATTGATTATTTAATAAGAAACATGCTTGACAACTTTAGCGTTGCATTTGTCTTTATTTTATACTTTATGAAAACGGCTTCGCGAAAGTGTTTCTTCTTTGAAGTACCGATGAAATTATAAATTTGACTTCGCATCGTCCAAATTATAAAATCACGCCGTTCTGTGTAACGTCAAGTAAAGCAGCCACAGGTAGCAGCGGTTTGTATCTTCGTTCCGAAAATATCAACCAGAGAGTCGGGGACTTTTTTCCCTTCGTCGGAAAGACCACGATTTTACCCTGAAGAAAGTCGATAGCAGCCTTTTAATAACGCGTCTATTGTTAAGGAAATCGCAGTGTCCATTACTCACCGTCGATCGCACGATACACCACGTCTTTCTCTACCTTATCCTCCTCTTCGATATGAAAGCGATCTTGAGCAGATTGACGATGGGTGCTTCGAACGCGATGGAAATGCAGAATGATATCAAGTAAGAGGCAACCAGATTCCCGAAGTAGAGAATCAGCTAAAAAACCATATGAAAATTCAGTATTTCCAAAAAGTAAATAAAAATGCTACTAATGCTCTATGTCTGATATACAAATACAAGAGATTCACGCGATGCCTTACCAACTTGGCTTACCAAAAAAAAAGTCAAATTATTAAATAAATTCGAACTGACCCGTGACTTTTAGGTTATCTATTGTATATTGATTTGAACGTAAAACGTAAAGATGGTATATTTCATGAAATTCGGATCTACGTTGCATTTTAATTAGCACTCGTTTCAACCTGAATCGCCTGACACTTTGATGACTCGCCTAAGTATGCTTTGTTGCTATTGAATTAGCAGCGAAAGCATAGACTTACCACAATGTTGTTGTGAAGGTGCAACGGGCCATCCATTTTGTTAACAGTGAGTACCATAATAACAGGGTGCACCAAATACGCGCAGTAAGTCAACCTCGACAGCGGATATATCAGTCTGAGTGACAACAGACTGTCGATCATTCTAGCGTACCCGGTGCAGCATTGAATCACGATGAAGGATACACCAATCGCCCAGGCGGTATGTCCTAAGGCGGCATACGCGGAACTCACCGGCACGGTTAAATTTCCGGGATATAAACCGTAAACTACCGAGAACATTATGGCAGTTGATAACACCCAGCCGATCATTCGTACGATCTGTAACAGTTCCGTTTATATTCGCTAGCTCGATCTCATCTTGATTTAACTGAATGGTACTAGCTGATTACCGAATAATTAGCTGAATCAAGTTCCTTTGATTTTAATCTTGAACAGATTACTCGAGAGTCATTTTTCACCTACTCTTTAAAATCAGATGGAATGTTTCTTTGAATCAAGCTACTTACCACAGGCAATTTTAGTTTGCAGTTTGTTTTGAACAAAATGTAACCAGTAATAATGCCGACGAAGTAAGGTCCAGCTCTCAGCCAAGGTTTATCGTATAATTCGTCGAAAAGCGCAAATGGCTCTTGGATCCTAAGCAGGGGGAAACAAGTGAAAATGAAAATTTGCGCGTAGCCAAGAGCAAGTGGAAGAATACTTAGTTATTGTTATAAAAGTTGTCGTAAGTAATCATAAATAATTATTATAAATACTTATTACAATTATCATAAACTAAATATTATATAATACTAATTTTAGCAATATTATATTACAATATAATTAATTAATTAATAGTAATTATATTATAATTGGTGGATAATCATATTGGCGAAATTGGAAATTCAATTGTAACGAATTGAAAGCTAAACCGAAGTTCCCTCTTTTGTAAATCAAACCTAATATTCTAATAATCCACAGGCTATGAAGTTTTTCGATCGATTGGTAATTGAAATTATGCATTCTAACAATGGATATGTCACGCGACATATGGCAGAAGGAATTTTAATGTTAAACAGCAGTAAATCGGAACGCATTTACATACGTGCAGTTAACAAGTTTTTAATATTTAACGGATGAATTACCTGGCAATATAATCGTTGGCGTAAGCGACGGAGAAGGTAGTAAACCACGAAGAGACGATCAATAAGAAAATCACAACGATGATGGTCTTCAAATATTTGATGGATAAAAGAAGCAAAAGTATCCCGAGAACGTAAAACTGCGTATCATTCGCCATATACCAGCTCCACAGCATACACTGAAAAAATTGTTAATCAAGTATTCATCGGATAATTGCATCAAGGTTCAACGAGCTCGGACTAGGTCGTACTATCGGAAAGTACTTTGTTCGCGGAAAATCTATAACAACTCGGAAAAACTCGGGAACTAATGGATCAAACGTCAAACTAGTGGATCACGTCAAGCGGGACCATTCTGATGACGTTTTATACATACATGTGGACCATTATTCTCCACGATGTGATAATACCGATTTGTAATCCTCGCGAAGTGTTTCAATGTTCGACAGAACCTTTTCATAAAATGCTACAGGTTTTTGCAATGTGAGAAAATGAGCGGTTAGTTACTCAACCAATGATTAACCTGCTCTTTTCGCTGATGAAATTAATTTCGGGACTGTTAGACACTCTCCATTGAAACTTTCTCCAAACGATAGAATTAATTATCGGAAAACGATCGAGATGCTGGCACCTTTCCTTTTCCGTAATCTCCGACTCGTACTTCCTCCTGAAAATTTCGTCGCGTTCTTTCTTTGCGATGCATCATCTTTGATTTAATTGTTTTTACGTTCAAATTAAGCGCTATGTCAATGTCAACTAACGGAGTCGTTGATTCATTAACGGTTTCGTAACGTTTTTAAACGATGAACGGACTCAACGATTTTATCGTGAAAGTGTTCTCTCTCTTTTTTTTTTTTTTTAACGAAAATTCTTACCATCTCGGTGCGAGGATATAGCGAGTTGATGTAAAGTGCGTTTCTCCACCAGAACTTCTCACACGTTAAATGATCGATGACCACTGGTGAGAACACTGTCCTTGATAACACATACTTGATAGCGATCTCGTTTATTCCCAGGACAAAAAGATACGCCGGTGTCAATCTTGGTAAAGAAAAATCAAAAGGGGTCAGTATGTATAATAATCGTTTACTGGAGGAAGTTTCTCTTTATTTTATATCTAATCAATTGTGTACCAGATTTTACTATTGTAACATTCGTGGCTACCGAATTGGATTGTTAAATTTTACAATTTTGATCGATGGCCTGCTTCGAATCCTCTGTTTTTTTATTTTAAAGTGGCAGAGTATTCTAAGTAGTTTTTCTTACCTGATAAACCTGTAGAGGATCATAATGATAAATTTGGTGAAGCATGTCTTCCAAAAAGTGCCTTTATCGTTTTTCAAGCTTCCAGAAGATCGATAGAAGAGAATCGTAACTAACAAGCCACTAAAACAGACGTATTCGTATGGATTTGATCATCGATTACTTTATAACAAGGTTATTGGTTATCTTTTACCTGATGAAGAAAAATGTGTCTACGGAGAAAGTGGCGTTGCTAATCGTTTGGAACATAAAATTTCGTTCTGTCACCGATCGCAAGGTTTTATTTTCTGCAAAAGACGCGATAGAGAAAGTCATCTCATCTTGGAATTATCAGTGAAAGTTCAACTTAACTGGCTGTATCGAAAAGATTCAATTACGGTGAAACAGGAAACCGGTATACATATTTCGTTCGAAAATTGCTTACAGAAATATGTCAAGGATAAAAATTCGCATTAACGTATTTGTTTTGTGTGTGCTGAAAATTATTACTTCTGATCGACTCTTGTGACTATTAATCTTCATTCGTTATTAATTTAATAAGACTTTCAATATTCTTAGTAGCAAAATGCAAATTAGAATAATTAATAGTAACAGGGATAATTAATTAATAAATTTTACTAACAATCTTGCAAATTACAGTGATCAGAAAATTAATCGAATTCTACTAAGAAATGATATCTCAACATTCATTTTATACGAACTTGATAATCTTCGAAGAGAGGATTACTATACCAGCTATGGAGAAAACTTGAAGATAAGTGTGCACCATAACCACCCATCCCAACGAAAACACTCGTAACCCATGTAGACAAGTCAGACTATCTCTCGCGGCAGGTTCGGTGCTAATAATTTTGCTGCCGTTCGCGATGGGATTGAAGGCTGTCAGACACATTAGCAAGAAACCTGAAGAAAAAAATCGATGAAAAAAAGGAAGCTATTAAGAGAGAAAGAATTATAATGAGACAGTCAAATATATCACCTTTCTTGCTTTCCTTTTTAGAATGATCGGGCAGTTCTTTTTGCAAGTTCTTCTCCTTCTCGATCAGCTCCTCTCCGTTCTCTTGGATCGCCTCTTGGTTTAGATTTTTGTTGGGAAAATTCTTGAGTCTCTCGTTGTTATTCGACACGCTGGACGATTCCACGTCGTTGACATTTGGTTGTATTTTGTACTCGTAGATGGTCGCGCAGAGCATCAGGATTAGTATTGCACCTCCGACGCCTCTGAAATACCAGTCGGAAGATATTTCGCGGACATGATACACAAAAAGCAAGATGAATCAAAGAAATGTATAATCAAGAAATGGTTCGAGAGAAATTAATTGCACGTTCGCTTTCGTGATGATAATTTTAATTGGGTTATATTTCCACTGGGCAGACTTACATTTATTTGAACCAGCTGAAAGTAGAGTCGAGCATTAAAACTCGAGTATTAAAAAGATACAGTAAAACATGGAACTAACGGTAGCAATCGCTAAAACCGTTTTAAATTATGAAGGGATATAGGAGACGGGACGTATTCTTTTTCCGCCTTTTCTTTTTCCACAACATTTCATTGTCTGCTTTAAAGCGCGATCAACCGATTCTGATAGCTCCGTGAACAATTGCTTTCATTATTCCGCAACAATAGTCCAGACTAAGGGATAAATAATTTTACTGGATTGGCTAAACAGTAATTGAGTTTTTTCTTTGATGTATATCTAGACATACATGTATATCTTAAAATGTGATCAATTTCATTTTAAAAATGAAACCAAATTCATCTGATATCTGATTGCACAAACTTGTTTTAGAAAAAGAAAATACACGATTTCGTTAACAATTGTTTGTTTGGTGTCGATTTCAAAATGGAAAGTTTAAAAAAGACATTTTTATCATATTCTGCTGTATTATACTTCCGAAAATGAAACAAACGCTGTGCAAGCTCAAAATATTAACAAAATATATGGTGAAGAAGCAAATTATCAGTATTGTGCTGATAAGAGTATCGAATCGTTTTTGAAACGTTTTTTTGTCGGAGAAGATGAGAATTTTTTTGAATGCGAAACCATGAAGTTGCCTGGAAGATCATAAAAGATAATCGAACAAAATTGTCAATATATTAATAAATTTTTGTTTCTCATGAAAAATTCACCTTTCATTTGCACATAAAAAATGTAATTACTTTTTGGCCAAAAAAATTACAAATTAAAATTATAAATTTAAAAAATTACAAATGGCATTGTTAAAATGATGCTTTTCTCTCTTGACTGTAAACTGCAACATATTGCGTATCGTAATCAATAAAAGCATCTATAGTCGTGTAATATATTGAATTTTAGTGATATCTGCAAATTAGTTTAAGACATGAGGTAAATTAATCCTTGAAATGAGTTTGTTCGAATGTAAACACCTGCGAGTAGAATTAATGTCTCTATAAATTAATTATGCTACGTCTATTCTCAAAAGCAGTGTTACTGTTATCAGACATCATTAGTATTATTTCATTTTAATGCATTGTTGATAGTAAACTGTGAAGTGGTTCTTACTTAAGTTATCGCATATTTTTTGGAAATATGTCAAATACGAATTCACCTATTATAATGAAATTTTTGTTTTATTAAATAAAACTGATTTATTCAAAATTGATGAAAACTAATGGTAGCACTAACAGTACTTTTCAGTGTGGCAGTTGTGAAGACATTTTCTTTTATGTAAAAATATTAAGCAAAGTTTACAAATATATTGCGTTTCTCCTTTTCTTACGTCGTTTAAAAAATCACTATCACTATCAAAATTATTGTCATTTTTACTATCATTCTCACGTCTGAAAACACATATTCTTTAGATTGATACTGTATTTTTGACTAATCTGAACTAATTTCTCGAAACTGAATTGAAGCAAACATAAAATCATATAAATTTGATGATTATTCATACAATAATGATTTAGCGCATACAAGACATGCTGTCTTCCGCCCTTGAAAAATGTAAGACGTTTGAAAAATGTAAGATACCGACTTACGTCTCCCGTTCGAAAAATAAAAAACACTGTTTCACGTTTCCCATCTTCAGCGTTTAAAAAATAAAAGACATAGATTCACGTTTCTCGTAAATGTAGCACGAATTCTGTTACTAGAACTGGTAACAATTTTAGTTATTTTTCTCTAAAACAGTAGTTAATCAGTCCACTAATAAATTAATATACGTAACGTAATAATAATTTGAGAGAGAGAGAGAGAAAACCAGATCTCTCAAAGAATTTTTATGAACCCACTGTATAATAAATATTTCTAAGCATCAATAGAAATAAAGTGCGCTCGCGCAGCAAAAGAAAACCAATTCAGTTAGGAGGTTTATGTGCAACGCATACTCTAGATCTCCAGCTTTCCATGAAATCAAACTACCTACGGAATCATTATCTGTCAGCGCTGACTTTACGTCGGTCATAAAAGATTTTATGAGTCAATCGTTACAACTGGAAATTTGATGCTTCAAAATTTATGTTTTAGCTTTTATACGGTAAAACAATGATTGCCAGAATGATTGAGCTTGATGATCGATCGGAATACTGATTAAAAGGGAATTTAAAAGGTAAGAAACGAGAGTAGAAGCAGAAAGAATTTGGTACACTTTTAATGTTCAATATCTAGAAAGCATTTTAAAATAAATGATCTTTCGCTCGAAAACAAAGTTATTTCGATCACTGAACGAGCGCGTGACGTAATTAATTTGGATAATTAAAGTTTCACTGTACTAAATCAAATTACACTGCAGCAATCAAGTTCATCGTACAATATCGACATAATAACGTTATTTCCTTATTGAACCTCTTTAATTGTCATGCAACGACGCTTCGCGGAAGGCATTCTTAAGCGTTCCTTCTTTCAAGGGAAAGTGAAGAATAAATAATGTTCGTCTTTCTCTTTCTCATTTTTTCCAGTTAATCCAGCAAACTATGGCGGGGAGGGGTGGGGGAATAAAGAAATCGATATTCGAGACTTGTGGAAGTATGCCACAACCAAGTAATCGTAAGTAAAATATTTATTTTGGTCAAAATTCGAAGAGGGAAGAATTTTCCTGGCATGCGAGAAGATGTTGGCGAGAAATTATTCAACTTCGTGCTGAACAAACAATAAAAAGTTTGCCGTTTTGCTACGCTTTCAGATGTGAATCAGGATGTGCCGGTGGTGAATAAAATGGTAGGCGAGTTTTTCCTTCGATTTCGACGCGAACTGGCATTTACTTTTACCATGGAACGACTGGAAAGCGACAGTATAAAATTTTTCAGATTTAAATCACG
>CAJDYZ010009149.1:107148-118480 GCA_903986555.1 Heterotrigona itama
GCATCGAGTCCAAGCTGGAAACTTTCAGTTAACGCACTGCTCGCAGAGAATTGCTTTTAGGTCGAAGATTACATTTAACAACCTTTCAGAATTTTTGTCCGGATCTCTTGGGGACGTAAGTGTAACGTGCCGGTACGAATTTTCAATTTATCCGGAAATTGCACCGTGCACCGTCTCTATCCCTCGAGAAAAGTGGCTACACCGAATCGAAGATCCAATATAACATTCGGAACAAGCATGTCTTCTTAGCAATATAATACCTGAAAATCGTAGCAGAGATAAACGCAATTTAGTTGCATTCGCCATAATTTTTTATAATGTTGTATGATTGCTATACTTTGTTCAATTCAAAGAATAAGATAATATTTTATTCTACGTGGCTTTCTACTTGTAAATTTCCTCTCTCGATTAATACTATGCAGAGATAAAAAGCCTGACGAAACAGTAGAGGGATAAAGAACATAATTTTCCCTTTTGACCCACTAACAATTTGGCGTTGTTTGTCTATATATGAATCGCTCACTTGCCAAATTGATTAACTCTACTTTTTGAATTTATTAAAATTTTAGTGTCAAAACAACTGACTGACTCTTAACTCTTTTATATTCAAAATAAATTTCTTTAATTTAACTATCTAGATTTAATATCACAAATGACCATGTTTTTTTTTTTGGTCTGTGAATAATAAATAATTTACTTCAGAAGATTTAATTAACTTTATGGTTTAATGGATCGTTGCAATAATTCAGTTCAAACGTTTGTAAGAATTTAATTAGTTAAGTAATTTTTTAATACAATAGTATATATATTAGATATTAACGGCAAACTGTTGTCTTGTCATAGAAAAATGAAATTTCAAACAAAGTATGTTATCCTATCACGAATTGATTAGTATAATTTAGGTAAAATGCATCGGATAAAATTAGACAGATCGAAACTGTACGTCATACAACTCAAGTATAATTATAATGAAAATGCAGAATTTAATGCCGTTAATATTAGAAAATGCCACAGTTTTGAAAAAATGTAGACAAACCTTTATTACATCCTAAAAAGAGAACAGTGATAAAGGAAAAGGAAAGAGATGTTCATTCTTCCTAATAAATATAATTATTATAGAAATTTAAGAATAAATCGATATGACGGGATTTCAGATGTATGTAATAATTATTATTTATGTTGATGATGGTTGAATTTAATTACACTAACAATAATAATTGTAATAATAAATATTGTAATAATAAATATTGTAATAATAATAATTGTAATAATAAACTAACAATAATAAACTAACAATAATAATTGTAACAATAATAAATATTGTAATAATAAATATTATTATCATTAATTTTTTCTAAAAATGAATTTTTTCTAATGAAAACTTTTTTTGAAGATTCAATTTGATAATATTATTTTCTTCGTATTTTCACTTGCTAAATCGACTAATTACGTGAGAATTATACTGATAATAGTTACTTCAAAAATATGCCATCTTATGCATTTTACATGTCGTTAAATGAAATCTGGACTTGTAATAACACATTCTACAATATTTAATTGGATTTATATTTTAAAGGGAATTTTAAAAAACAATGCATGCTAGTTTGTTACGTTTTTTCACTTTTTGTTTTGTCGAGTTGGCGTGAGAGCGGCTCATATATCAATGTGTATGTAACAACTTTCGGTCAATAAATATTCTTATATTTAAAAATATATTGGAAACAACCAATTAGAATTCCTGCATCCCTTTTGAGTGACTACTTCCCTACTTCTACTACATTATACAAATGAAAAACTGGTAATAAGAGCCAAATGGCACGGTGCGACATGGAAAACCTTCCGTCTAATTTTATTCAGAAATATAAATTACCTAAGAAGGAACAACGCAGTGATTCGTTATATATCAAGCCAAAATTATTACGCGTTGTTTCTTTCATTTTCGTGTAAATAAATTAATTACGCGTGGATTTTCGCTATAGATTCTCGCACTTTTTTTTGCACAACAAAATGCATCTGTCTTATTTAATGATATAATATGCAAAGTCCATGGTATCAATCTAATATGCATAACTTGGCTTGCATAATCGCGTGCACGTGTTTTAATTTCTTATGTAATTGCGCGAATTGCTTCGAAGATCATTCAGAGTGGAACGATGTTAATCTGAATATAATTACAATGTTATATGATATAGCAGTACAACACGACAACATATAATGTGTTTGTGCTATTTCGTTGAATGATCAAAATCAACGACGAATTGGCACAGAATTCTACAACACATTGAATTTAATTCACCTTCGACTGGAACGTAGCAGCGAGTCTACTTTCACATGATCTACGCTTTCAGACTTTTCATCTTGCGTAATATATTCGAGGCACACGTGCAACTATGTACACCTGCCGATATACGTTCTAACGAATTTCCAATCGAATCGATCACCGGAAGAAGCGATTCCTTGGAGTGCATCTAGGGTCAGACAGAATACCCGGAGTTCAAGAGCTTCCGTCGCAGTGAAATATTCAGAACTCAGAATCTCTCTCACCTCCATTAATTTGCAAGTGCAATTTACGTTGCATAATTGCTGCAAACCGGTTCGTTTAGAAATCGCTTCTTGAAAAAAAAATTATGATAAATAGACTTTCATAATTAAAAACTATTTACACAACTATATTTACATAGTCTGAAAAACAACGATATTGCTAATATGTTAATATAAATTTTATACTTATGAAAATTGTGTGTCAAGCATTGTTTCGCTTTAAGCATTTTCTTTCGGTACTGATATTACGTTAGAAATTATTAAACGATAATGGAAATATTTAATTTCTGGGTATTATATTATATTATTTTTGAACTTGCCTTGAGTTGCCTTTGCTTCAGATTTGTAGGACTGAGGAGAAATGCATTTTTGAAATAGGTAAATAGAAATAAATATTTTTATTTTCTCGAATGATACGAAGTTTAATAAATAATACATTTCTCCGAAATAATATTTACTTAAAGAAATATTTCAAATATATTTAAATATATATTTAATATACATAATAAATATATATTTTAATATCAACTCATACAAATATTATTGTGAAATAAGTATTTCATTGAAATATAAGATAATAGCCCAAACAGTAATAGATAATAGTTCAAATAATAATATTTCAAATAATAGTGTCACAAGTAAATAAGTTCGAGATTTTATATTTACAATAAATTTTTATCGAAACATAAGACTTTTATTTTATTTAATTTATAAATAACTGAAAATTTTGTATATATATATTATTAACTTATTTTATTTGCTTCAAATAGAACACATTTTTCACACATATTATCTTCTAAACAATCTTTTATTCGGAAATCAGTTTACAAAAAATATTTGTCTTCGTGATCTTAAGAAAATATTGAACGATATTTGGAGGATCTGTTTAATCTCGAAACTTTTATTTTTCTATATTGTATTAATTATAACAGTATTTATCATGATTTAAGTATTAAATGATACACCATTTTCAAATAGAATTCACATCAAAAGTATCAAATGAAATAATATTTCCAAATAATATTTGCTCGTGGAAATATTTCAATTTCAGCCCTGTAAATTTGTTTGAATCGTTAATTGCGAACAGTTTCACGAGTTTTATGAAAGGCCTTGATCTCAAATGAAAATTAAAAGATCGAAACGAGCTGAATAATCTCGAGGTACCATGCTTTTATTTAAACGGCATTTCGTTTTCGTTCTGAGATCACGAGATTGTAACTTGCCTTGGAAACTTGCACGCATAACTTGTTGTATTATAGTTAATATACATCGCGTGCAAGGACGCGATGAGGTGCGAATTTTCTATTTATAGTTGGAACAGGTTAACACTGACGTAATTCGCAGTTAGGGGAAAGTTACAAGAACAGAAGTTAATGCACCCTCTGAAAGCATCTTACTGGTAGTTCGGTTCATCGAACAGCAAACCGAAGATAGCCGAACAATTCGAATGTTCTAAAGTTTTCGAATTAAGATCAGACTTTTACTATTTTTAGCGGAAGTAGAACTAGACTCGGGCGAGCTTTCCCCGGTATTTACGTGATCACCGATCTTTCATTCGTTTTGCATAGTTTCTCGTTTTACCAAGAGCGACGGCTTCAAGTCGTTGGTATGCAGCGAAGGCGCCTCTTCTAGTAGAATCTATTAAAGTTCATCGTACCGAGCCAGGCCTCTTTTTGAAACTTGCGAAAAATTCCGTACGAGCGTGTAGGTATTCACTCGTTACGAGAATATCGGCGTTCTTTCGTATTTGTTACAATTTATGCAAAGTGATCCTTCTTGTTTGCACGACGAAGAATTCCAAGACAACGCATTAATCTCTTTCATCGATCCACCGGCCTCGAATGCATGTCAGTGGGTCGATCGCCAAACTTTCACTTTTCCCCGTTCTTTTCTTAATTGACATAACGTTATTTATTGAGTCTTCGCCCGATGCGAGCACGCAGCGACAAAATCGCAAAGAGATCAAACAAGTTTGAAAAACGATGGAAAAATTCTTCTTCATCAGGAAAAATCGACTAAAATATAATCGAAAGTTTAAAAGTTTTTTCGTCAAACGTTCGAGTTTCAGTTGGTTTAAGCAGAAATACTGTTGCGTTACATAATCTGTGATCCGGTGTTTTTGCAGAAACCGTTCTAGCATTATCACGGATATGGTGAATTATGAATCTGAATTGTGCAAGCATCTACTACATACCTTTTTCCTTTTTTCTTTTTTTTTTTTGTTTGGACAATCATTGATGCAATACATTCCCGTATCATACTTTGCTGTAACCGTGACACGGCTTACATAACGTTGCACGGAGCCTTGTTCAGTCGAAGTGATCATTCCTTTCCTTCAATTTGTCGAAAGTAGGGCGGATGTAACAGCATATTTGAGAGAACTTTTTCCCAAGAAATCTGTTTTTTTTTTTTTTTTTTTTTCAGAAAATTTCCGGATTTTGCATGTTGCAACAGGCTGAATGAGTTTCTGCGTTCAAAAAACAGCTTGTAACGATGGTGATTTCGTTCATAAAAAAAGTGAGCTTTGCACAAACAAATATGCGCACGTGCGTCGTAATCGATCATTAAACGTGTAAAAACGACTTGACAATAAACCCGATAACGCGATATCGTCCGGCCGCAGCTAAGCAAATTTACAAACTCATGCAATTAAAAATACTATCTCCCATTCAACGACCTTAACGCTGCTTCTAAAGAGAAGAAAGTTAACGAGCTGTTAGATTACATATATGTGTTTAGCGTAGCCCCGGGCAAATTTCATATTTTTTTCGTAGAAATTCACTGGTGAAATTCATATCTTGCATAAATTTATCACAAGAGAATACTTAACGCAAGACAAAAAAATTAAATCTTGTCATATTAACGCGAGGCAAAAGTAAATCAAAAATAAGCGGAGGAAAGGAGAATGTTCTTTTCACTAACTTGCATCTTGCAACTTGAAAAATTTATGCGATGCGACGCGACGCGGGCAAACATCGTTTCTCGCTGTTTCAATATTCAGTATGAATAATCGCGTCACAAGTCGAAACATACAGAATAAGTAGGAGCTTGAAAGGCTAAAAGTCGTCGCGCCCGCTTCTTTTCCAATGCTGTTTAAAAGTAGGCACTTTCTTTTAATTAATATATACTCTCGTTTAATCCTTTTTTTTTTTTTTTTGCACAATTTTATATTTACGTGACGCGCATGTAATCAGACAACAAGGAAAAGTTTTCCTTATATAAGATATATTAAAGTGGATCGTAATGCTGGTGCAAGTTAATTGGCCGTACCGTGAATCCCAACACGTAATTAGGCGTATGAATGTAAGTATATGTTATTCATACTTATTTATCGAAGTGAATGTAACTATTGCACAAATTCCGGTCTTATAACTGCGGCAAAAAGAAAAACTATGTTTTCTATGTACTCTTAGCTCTTTTATGGAAATTCTATAATTTCTAATTACTATAATTGCTTGGGAACCGATTGGCAAGCATTGAACTTGTTTATATTTCGAGTTCGAAAATTTCATAATTTCTCTTTCACGAAAAAAGTCAAAAATCGCGGTTAAATAGCAAAAGATATGTCAAGTAAGCTTTTGCAAATGGAGCCAGGTGTAAAAAGTTGTTGCGATGGGATCAAATTGTATGTAAATTATACGCTGTAACACTTACGAATATAGTTATCTTGTTACGTCACCGTTGCTTCACACACGGAAACATATGAAAATTTTTTACGTAAGTAGAAACAGACATTTTTTTTTTCCGGCAACTCGTGTATCACACGCAAAAAGTGTCATGCACAGAATTTTTTAATCAAAGATTCTTGTCCTGCAGAATACCTCGCAGCATACCTCGTCGTTGACGAGATTACAGTGCCAAGTTTTCCCAAGTTCTTTGTTTCTTTTATCAGGTGTTAAAAGTTTCTTGCGAGCTTTGCGATTATTTTCTCATAACCCAACATGAAAAAGTTTTAATCTCTTTGCAATCTAGTTATTTCGAAGGAAGCAAATAAAGAAATAATCGACTCGAGAATGAAGAAATAATTGAAATCGCGTGGAGCGGATGGAGCTCGGTCAAAAATTGATTTATGGTTGATTTACAGAGGCCAGAACGAGAGAAAAAGTTTCTTGCATTACTTACGAAAGGATGTACGACTTGGGATCGCGCCAGGGATTGTAATTGCTGGAAGGCACAGGTTTCACCTCAACGATGTGAATCTTCGGGCCAGCCGATCGATACGTTGAGTTACCTTCTCGTTCGACCCGATCCGCGTTCGCTCTTAACATCGAGGTCAGAGATGCTTGGTTGCACGTAGCTGGCAGACAAAGACCCAAAAATACTTGTCGTGTCTGAAAACAAATTGGTTCCAATTCGGTCGGCGATGTGACTCGGCGACAGGGTGGTCAATTGAAGCGTGATAGAACAAGAGGAAACGATCGACGTGTTTTAATTAAATTTTCGACATTAGATTGCGACATAAATCAGAGTACAAAGATTCAATTTCAAGATTAATTAAACTTTTATTCATTTTCATTCCCTTCAGTTTACTTTGCGCTATAATTTTCAAACTGCCTCACCAAACACCCACCAGCTTTTAAAATTCAATTTCACTTAAGCTTCCCACCCTTTGGTACTTTCTTGTTCATTTGTCGGTCTACTCATTTCTGCGACAAGATCTTGCCACCTCGATATCGTCTGACAGAAAAGTCATGATACAATTTCAAACTTGTCCGACGTAAGCTGGATCTCCTGGCGCGATAATTTCTTCCCGTGTAGAAAACATCCGTTAATTTTCGAAGTTTCGTATCGGCTCACATATTAGGAAATTTTTAGGAAGGTCATACTAACGGATGTCGCGAAACATTAATTTTCGTCTGTTACAGAAAAATTCTCGAAAAAAATCTTCCCACGTCTTAGATTTCCCACGAGCTGCTGTTCGCCTCAACTTCACGCTTTTCGAATAAGTTATCAAGAATGTGCACGGCGTTTTTATCTTGGTTAGTTCCATTCGCGCGGCAGACGTGTCGCAATAACGAAGGAAAATAACTGCGAACCGCGGGGTTGTTTCCTTCTAATCGCGAAATATAAAGCCTTGCATAATCTGATTAAGCTAAATGATAAAACCTGGATTCCCCGTAGCTGTGAAATTCGTCCGGACATTACTCGCGAAACTTTCAAGCAGTTGGAGCACGATTAAAACGCTAATAGCGCTATTGTCGTAAGTTGCGTTTATTTTCCAATTTTCCGTCGAAATAATTCACTTCACTAATCTCGCCTTTTTTCGTTACGCAAGCAAAAAACGGTGAAATTAACGAATTACTTCGATTCGCAAATATCTAACAGAAGCTTTAGCAAAGGTTAAATATCCGTTTGATTAATTAGTCACTGACTAGTTCTGTTCGGAAGATAGATGATCCGCCGAGTGTTGCTTGGAATTGTGCGTTTAATTAATTTGACTAATGATTCATTCGCTATTACAGCTATCTTATCAACTTATGGAGGCGAAATAAAGGTGCGAGTTTCGCGTAACAGATCGAAAAAATCGATACCTTTTTTTATATATAAATAATACTTAAAAAATGAACTCTTGAAAGTTTTGTAATCAAATTCGCAGAAATAACCAACTTAAAGATCCTTTAATGAGACTTGTCAGAGGCTGGCAGTAAGTGAGTAATATAGTTACAACGTTTTACCTGTCCAAGATTCAAGTTGAAATCATTATTTATCTGTAAAGACTATAATGGTCTTCGACGATTAACAAATGCAGAGATCGATCTCGGTTTCGAGAGTTAATGAGATCAAACTCTCAGAAAATACAAATTTGAGCTGTACGTATCTTGAAACTTCAAACGCGTTTTTTTTGAAACTATTTTTCAAGCTGGTGTGCAGGTTAAAAAATGACTCAATGACTAATTGACTAATTGACTAATTGACTAATCAACTCCAAACAAAATTTATTTTACTTGTACATTTCTCTACGGATCATCTCTTCGATCTATTTTATTTTATTTTTTAATTTTATTTTTTATTTATAAAATTTATTTTTATTATTGTCTCAACTTATCTATCAAAAGCAATTAATTTTCAATCGCGATCGTACAATTAGTCTATTTTTTTATAATTTTTGTTAAAAAAAAGTATCCAATAATCCCAGACTATCTAATAAATTGTCTAACTTTAAGAAACATTTTTACTTCTCAAGTTCTGATAATTGTAATAACTGCTACATTACACACCAACAACAGTTACATCATCAAATGATAATAACAATACGGTATGACAATAAAAAAGCTTAAACAAAAACATTTTTCCTCTCCAATTATGAATGTACCTACGAAATATTATTCTTTCGTAATATTTATGAAATTTATAATTTTCTAGAAAAATCATTTAATTTTACACGAGAATATTCTCGAAGGATGCATTAATTAAATGAATTAGAAATACTTTCGTGCGAGGTAACAGTTCTCTACGAATTTAATAAATTAGAATTATTGACGGCAAAGTAAAAACAAACGAGAAACGATCGAGGAGGCAAAGATACTTACTGAAAATTCGAGTTCTTTTGGCAATGTCAAGTACATCCTCGCTACGTGGAATTTCAACGGATAGGGTGGTGTGTCATCGAGTTGTTGGCGAACTTCTCGACCGGTTGTATTCAACTCTTTGCAGAGGGTGCTCGAACCAAGCCAGAAGCCATTTCCAAAATGAAATTGCGATGAGTAACGACCACTCGCGTCCGACACTAGAAAAAGAAGAAGGATAATGACGAATTAAAGGCGATGAAGAACATCCTTATGAAAGAGAGAGGAAGATAAGCGTACGTTGCAAACACTATCATATTTCTTCGCGATAAACTACCGCTCCGCCTCGAAGAGGTTTGCGAGGATGGCCAGAGATAAGCTTTCGAACTCAAAAGAACAGTGGGGACGAAAAGATTGTCAGAGGGTTTTTTTTTTTTTTTTTTTTTTTTTTGTCACGAAAAGTTATGCTAGGTCTAGAAAAGATCCTTCTCGGTCTTCCTTGTTCTCTGTTGTCTGTGTTTGAGCAAGGCTTTTAGAATTCCAGCTTTCGAGGGTTGGATTACACGACCACGCCTGAAAGGTTCATTGTCAGTTACGTAAAGCCAGATCGTGACCACAGCAGTGGAGAAAGTGCATTCGACTGGCAACGCAAGAAAAAACGATCCACTGGCAGCAACGTGCATTTAAGTGAACGTAATTTCACGTGAATCTTGGATCACGACATTAAAGCCAAAGAATCGAATCAATAAGCTCAATTTTCGTGTGTAACATTTTTTAAATATTTAATATTTAACCATATTTAAGTGACTGTTAAAGAGTAACAAAAATTTCCACTATTTGACCAATATATAGACTTGGTGCATATGTATACGTATAGTTATTGCGGATTTTGTGTATTTTAAAATTTTTATTAGTAATTTTATCTACTGTGTATTATAATATACTTAGATATTTTACATATATTATGTATATTATTTATATAATATAAAATATATAATATACATAATACGTATGTGTGTGCGCGTTTATACACATTTTTGCAACTCCTAATTTTCTTTAAATGTGTAAAATTAATAATTACTATATTAACTTCACAGACTTTCTTAATTACATTTTGTTCACTGTTCCATACACGGTTAATGTTTTGTGTGAGAAAAGGAAGATTGGTAAGCAGCCACACTCTTTCGAAACATCGCGGCTAAATTGGTTCATCATACGAGCAAAGCAGTCTGCAAGATTATACCTGATGCAACAGCTTGTGCGCATCCAATACGAATTCAAAAGAGTAATTTCTGTAAAACGAATGCTCCCAGTCATTTCTCGAGGTTACTGACATTGTATATTCTTGCTTTACGTATAAAACACGTGGCCCATAATTTCTGGACAATATTCAACCGTTCCCCGTATTTGCATGAATATGTTAAAATCCAATTTTCAACTGAAGCGTTCAAATATACAATATGTGCACACGCTTTTCATAAAATTTGTTGGTTTCGCGAATTCTCTGATACGAATAACGAACTTGTTAAGTTTTTATATCAGTATTTGTCAAATACAAAGCGTAAAAGTTATACGCGTAATCTCTCTTCCATATGTTCGTTTGTACAAAAATTCGATAATTTATGCGTTTGAAGTGTCAGTATAGATGGAGTATTCAAGATATTAGGATCGAAATATTCTGTCATCGGACTTTATTTCTTTATAACTTTGCGACTTTTCGCACGCAGGTAGATAGTTAAAATTTATAAATTATAAAATGGTCGTATAATATTATTAGATAAATTAACAGTTCAGTAAATTACTTTACAATAAAAGCAATCTCAGATGTGTTATTTTGTAGGAAAGTTTGACAGAAGAATTTTCAATAGACGCAGTTTTCACATTCATTCTTAGATAGATTAATTTGTTTCAATCTTTACAAAATTGTTTGATGAAATACTTAATTATGGAAGAACAATGACAAAATAAATGAATTCTTATGAATATTAATGGAAATCTATTCTTGTTGATTGTAAAATTTTTGTAAAATTGTTGATTCTTAAAAAAAGAAGAAAAATAGATTTTTTGATCAGTCTAATTAATAAGTAAAAAGATTAGGACGACTAAAAAATTGAGTTGGACTAGTTATCTTGTATTTTTATATTTTTATCGACTGCATATATTGCAATGCAACTTTGTAGTCGACGAATTGTGTCAAAGAGCATTTATGTCGCATCAAAAAGTGAATGTACCCGCACTAGAGCGAGAAAGATAACGTCGTATGCAGTTTGTCGACGATCGAATCG
>CAJDYZ010009149.1:126285-149171 GCA_903986555.1 Heterotrigona itama
TCTGACAAGTTCGAATTTTTTCCACTTCAAAATTATTAAATTAAATTATATATTAAATTTTTATCAATGAAGAAATCATTCTAATTTATCTCACATTCATATGCTAGAAATAAATTACGATATCATAATATTTTTAAATTGCTTCAGGATTGTTACATATTCAATGAAATAAAAGTTAAATAACAAAGTAATAAAATGCAAACAAATTATCGAACTCAAATAATTTATATAAATATAAATTATAATCGCGTAATTTGTTATTATGCAAATATTAGCAATTCAATTACAGTGCTGAGTAAAATAGTATTTCAAATAAAATATAAATGTATTTATAAATATTTTCCGCATAACACATTTTTCGCAGAGTTTCATCAGTTTATTTGAAATAATTATTTATTTTCATTCCGATTGAAATATTATTTATTTTGACATTATATAAAAAATGCATTTCAATTAAACTTGAAATAGTTATTTGAAATGAATATTTCAAACATTGTTGATTTAATGAAATATTTAAATATTATTTTTGTAAAATCGTTCCTTTCTTCATTATTTAGAAATATCTTTCTTTATCTTTCTGTTATTTAGAAATAATATTTTAAATTTGTATTTTCTCTTATACTTTTTTAAGTTAATTTCCTTCTGAAATAGTAATCATTAAAAATAGTATTTGAAATAATCAATGCAAGCGTAAATTATTATTTCGCAGTCTAAAATATTATTTTACATAATAATTTCTCATACATTAAACAATTATTATTTCAATTAACATTCGATATTACCTCAATGCTACTCATATGTTTGAAAATAAATAATTTCAATATACTTGTATTTATCAGATAAGATAAATTTTCAAACGATATTTTATTTCAATAAGAGCATTTCAACTACTCCACTTTACTATTTCAAATGTTTATTTCGACTGTTCAATTGTCGTGCTGATTCGAATCACATGTATTTTTATGTTTTTAATATTCGCGATAAAGAATAATGGCGAAGAATAACTGTTTCATTTAACAGTTAAACAAACGAGGACGACGAGAAAATCTTCTCACGAAAACAAGAAATACTATTCACCGTTTGATTGATGATATGCAAGCTCGTATCGTCGTTGCGAATTTGTAGGATAGTCGCGAACTTTGCGGTACAAGAACACGACTATATTCACGAATTCTTAAGCGCGATCTGTGTTGTACGATCGAGTCGCGAGACCAAGAGAACATCGATAGCATAAACAAGTCATTGACTTGCTCAGAGACAGCAGGAGACGAAGACAAAAAGAAGCCAAGCCTCGTTTCTCATTTTGTTCGCTAGTAGCAAGGACCGATTGTGTGATATCATTTGCACACAAAGCGTAGAAGACATTACTCCATTTCTGATAGGAAATCGTGACGTGTTTAACTTATTGGTTTTCGTGTTCCAATTAATTACAATGCAGATTAATTCCAATCCTCTTGCAATTCAAGTCGTGAGGTTACACGAGTTTCTTCATAATCTGAGATTAATATTTTTATTTATTAATTTATTCATTAGCCTGTAATGTACGTAACAGTTACGATCATAGAACACAGTTATAAATAGATGAAATACAGACTAGTTTCTGCCTAGCATGAGAACGGAACAAGTTAATTAATTCGCCAAACTCATTTACGTTAGCAATGAAACATTAATGCAATTAAATTGGCCATAAAGATAGAGGTGATAATCTTGAAGCAGAAGGAAGCGTCATTTTAAAGTGTAAATTACAACGTGATAAATTTTCAGATACCCATACCAATATCATTGCCACAGTCATCTGAATCGTCCTCGATTAATCAGTTCGTACTTTGACTACGATTTAATTAACTTCTCTCGATTCTGTGGATGAATTTTCGCGACTTTGTGCTAAAGGACAGCGACATAACAGACGATACATGGCTTGACCATACACGTTTGTGGAAGTTACATCGCGGAACCCGCATTGCGCACCTCTTGGAAACTCGTTGTACCGAGAATTGTACGAACAACTGGATTTATTGTTGGCGATGCTCGACACCGTGATTCGCAACGCGGCGATTAAGATTGATGCACGATGCTTCTATGCACCGATTGTTTACACGCTACAGGCGCATGATTCTGCAGTTTTCGCACCATCTGGCGCAGTAGCGGTGCCTTGTCGCGAGTATCCTCCCGCGACCGCGAAGACCCACTTTCCGCTTGTCCGCGAACACGATGAAACCTCGATGAACCCGTGTCTGATTGCCTAATTCTCCGTAATCGTCTGAAATTTTTGAAAATACTTCTCGACTCCTACATACACAGTGTATAAGTAATTTCATTCGTTGTGTTGCGAAAACAACGAGTTACACAGGATGTACAGGGTGCCTCATGGAAATGTGACACTTAAATATACTTTTTAATTGTAAAAATGCAAAAAATATTTCATAGAACTCGAATGATATTAAATATTCGATGTTCTGTTATTTTTTTCGAAGATTGTTTTTTTCCGTTATCAGTGTCCTTCTTTTTCAAATAACTATTAATTTTTCTAGCTTGTGAAGAAAACATATTCAGATATATTCTACGGTATGACGTTTAAATAATTTTGAACCCCCAGAATGGAGATTAAACTTAAAATTCATAGCTAAGAAGAATGCAGGCTTTGCGAGCATTTATTGTAGAAAAATAAAATGAAATATTAAATAAAAATAAGTGATAAATGCTTTAGAAATTTCATGACCAAGTCACCTGGATGTTTTTTATTTATTATAAAAAATACAAAATTAAACATTTTCTTCAAATTTGCAGGTGCTCGTGTCTCTCGCAAAGTCCTCGTTCTTTTAGCTATGAATTTTTATTAGTACACATCTGAATGTATTTTTTCATGAACTACGTGATGCAATAGAAAAAGAATACATAGTTATTTATAGAAACCGAGTAAGTTAAGGAACTTTCAAATAGGTTTCGAGAAATATTCTTATGTTACAAGTCCCGATGAGAAAAGATAAATGTTTTTAAAGATAAAAGACAGAATAGAACTTATAAAATAAAAAATAAAAATAAAGTATTTCCTGTCGGAGAATACTTTATTAAAAAAGTTTTCAATATTTGTACTAAATACACTGAATATTGTATTTAGTAATTTATTAACGAATAGTATTAATTAATATTGTATTTAGTAATTTACTAATACAATAATACTCGAATATAAAGATGGATTTTTAAATGTTCTAAAATAAGTTTCCAGGGAACTTGTATTATACAGATTTTCTAAAATATCTTCTACACGAGGGCACTATTCAAAGGTGTTTCTAAATGTAACACTTCTTTCTATAAAAATTCCACAAACACAGATATTTTTTTATATATATATCTATATTTTATAAATCTAAGATATATAAATCCGAGCAGAAGCTTTTTACAGACAAAAAGAACCTGTTAATTTCGATCTCTGGTTATAAAAGAAAAAAAGCATGATGACCTTGAAAATTTCGGAAAAGACAATTTAAAAAAAAACAAGACGGACCATTTTATATTACATATAAAGTATTTTTTGGATTCTCACAATTAAAAAAGGTATTCACACTTAAATGAGACACCGTGTATAACGGTTATAAGCTTATTTGCTAACAAATTAAGATCAATATTCCATTAGGCGTTACATCGTCAATCAGATTACACAACGGAAGCGTAATGACTATTAGTTGAGTATAGAATAAATTCATTTCTTAGAGTTAAGGAGAAATGTGCTGTAAATGCCAGACGTTCAGATCTTACAATAAGTGACCATGGCCACTGGTGGATACATGTTCTGATAAACTAACATTCTGACAAATAAAATGTCTAAAGATCGAAATGGATATGCAGAATACACGACAGCTGGTAATTGGCTACTTCTTCAACCCATTTAACATCGCGATACGTATCAACACTATGTTGAAAGCTTCTACGAGTATATTGACATTAGTGAGAAATGATATTTTCGAATAAAAGAAATAATAGAACGCTATTTCAATCACTTCTGATTAATTGGATCCATTCTTGTGCCACGCAACATTGTTCGTAAACGACAATGAATTAATCGTCTTAAAAAGAATTCGTTGAAATGGACAGGAATGCGCGACAAAGGTAAAGAAATGGTATCTGTCTGTTGTCATCGAATGCAATTAAATAGCACATTGGTTCGCGTGTAGAGAGTACCATCTGGCGCGCGCTACCACTAGAATATGCGAACTCGCGCGAGCATAGCGGCCCACGGGTCGCGTGTTCTCCAGCATCACGCTCGCTCCTACGATATCGAGATTCTGTTTTCAGGGGACCTACTTTTAGACACGTTCGCGCAAGCGATGAAAGACCGCGTCGTCCGATTAAATTCCGCGTTTGCGGCTGCTGAACGAATCGAGGAGGCTGACCTCTGCTAATCATGAACACTGAACCGACGTTTGAATATACTTCAGTTTCCTTGCCTCGAGTACAACTGTGATTTGCCTCGCAATGTGAAGGTGGGTCGCCGTTCCCACGAAGTTGGCGCGTGTTTAGGTATTAAAAATTTGCAACAACATTGAATTGGAATTCATCGTCTCTCGATGCCACCGTGAATAAACACGGCAAGAAATGCTAGAGATTAGCAACGATTTCCAAGAACACGGCGAAATTTTCAATTTTCCAAAACAATGGAAAACCTAGCCGACCAATTGGGCAATAAATTATCCACCCACGAGGGAACCAGGCGTTCCTTAGGCGGTTCGCTGAAAGATAATCCCGCTGCTTGAAAACGTGCTGGAATCTCGATAAGCAGCGCCGGGACGAGCCTCTCGTGTACGTTCACGGGTGATTGTTAAAAGTCTTTTTTTCGAGATGAGTGGCGATAACCGGCGGATGGTTGCACGAATCAACGCTTAACCCTTGATTCTTCTCCATCGGTTCGTAAGGGTTCGACGAAACCTCGTGTCAGCTCTAAACACCGTTGTTGAAGCGTAACGTCGAAAGCGTGACCAAGCTATTCAATCTAATACTATCCGTACTCTGGCTCATTTCAATTAATTCTGTCACGTAATAAATACGTATTACGACGATAACGAGGATTCGATTCATTTTTATGCCGAAGCATCCCTGTGCTCACGTTAATCATAATTTTGTTCAAAAATCGAGTAGTCGTTCGATGTAATCGTGACACGAACACTCAACGCAGTGGAATTTTATCCTCGCGCGAAAATGATCGGGTTAACGATGAAAAAGATGAGTGCATTTTCATAACGACGCACGCCATTGGGAGGGATGAACAAGCCACAGGGATTTCATCAGTTCTTCAAGATTCTTGGTAAATTTCTTGTCCTCATTTGCGAACGTGGAATGGTAGCCCGTGGCGAAGGATAAAAGACCTGGTCCACGAAAACGCAGGAGGTATTCTCGACATACCTCTAACTACAGTGTGTTCGAGGTATGCGACGAATAATGACAGAACTTAGGTTAAACGATAACTAGAAGAAGGAAAATATGATGGATACGAGTATCGGTAAGTAGTAACTGTGAAGATTTAGCTGCGAGATTCGACGTCTTCTTGGCTGCTTGTTCCCAAGGACTTTGTGATTTCGCCGCGTTAGAGAGAATGGGAACCAGTCTTTGCCAGTAACGACAGAGAGGAGAAATATTTTCCATGAGGAAAATGCTAAACGTTTCTAAAGACAGTTACGGTCCGTGAGATGCCTCGAGATGATCCAAATACCAAGTTGATATCCTGGTGACCCGATTGACCGTTTTCAACGCATGGCTGCATACGAAGAATATTAATTACGAGTATTGAATGGCAACACAGCGTGTTGACGAATTGCTTTGATATGGCGGAAATAGGTTTACCGGCGTCTTAAATACTAGCAAGTGTGTCTACGATGGCGACATGAATAATTTGGCGTGATAATTGTCCGGTTGAAACAACCGTGAACACGGCTAAAAAATTTCCACGGAATACCGACGCAAATGTACCGTTTGCAGCAATGAACGCGATAATAGGGAGCGGACGAACATCGAGATACCTGAAAGAGAATCTCTACGTTGTTGAGTTGTATTTGAAGAAACATTAATTGCATGACCAAGCAGAAATCGCGGCTGCATTAACTCAGCTAACGCAAGATACTCGAGATGTACGCACAGAAATCTGCTTAGTTCACGCGTTTAGATTCTTTTCTAGTCGTGTCGAGGTAAAAAAAAAAAGTCTTCC
This sequence comes from Heterotrigona itama, assembly GCA_903986555.1. Taxonomy (NCBI): domain Eukaryota; kingdom Metazoa; phylum Arthropoda; class Insecta; order Hymenoptera; family Apidae; genus Heterotrigona; species Heterotrigona itama. Next base: position 132,482 of record CAJDYZ010009149.1, read on the forward strand.
TGTATTATCAACGTATTATCAAAACAGCGTGATGGAAGCAATGATTAATTCGGTTCTCTCGAGTTGTTAAATTAAATTCTGCAGCGATGATCGCGATTACGATCTTTGATTAGCGATGCGTAATTCCCTTAGATTTACGAAGAAGGAATCTAGGGGAGCCCGTGGATACGACGAACAACACGGTCAAAGTGATAATAGAATCGAAGCTACATGTAGCACGTGACGTAATGATTCGCGGTCACCAGTGTGAAGTATTCATCGCGCGATCGATCGTTTAGCTCGAACGAGCGTCGTTAACCCGAATAATCTTCTCTCGCGTCCGTTTTCGCCGTGTCACGAAAGTGGCCGAGCCAATAATGAGTTCATCGACAATTACGGCAGAGGCACGACGTGGTTCGCGTGCAAACACGCTTATGTCACCGAACTGACAGTGAGCTGCAGGCTAGTCGCTTTTCCAGCTCTTTATTTCGGTCACCGTTCATCCTACGCTTCTTCTTAGCATCTCTTCTTCTGTCCTTCGCGCTCCATGCTGCTCGTGCACGCTTATGTTACGTTTCAGAGCCGAGATCTTGAACTTGACTGGACTTTAGAACTTCGAACGGTGTAGCCTTGTTTGCCGATCGTTACCGTTACACACCGGCGTCGCGGCGTACGCAAGCGAATTCCCGCACAGTCGAGACTAATTCTATCGCGATTATATTGCGTCGTCGACATATCAAATCCACGGAGACCATCGCGACCATAACGCGACTCTGCCAATGGGTTTTCTCGCGCGTGGGAAACCGCCAATAGAGAGATTCTCAATCGTTCGTTTGGAAAAGCTCGCGCCACCTTCTTTGGCACGCCATCTCGTTTGCGTGCTATATAACGAGGATTAATTGGTCGCGCATACAACGCCAGGGTTAATGATCTGTACTCTCTCTTACCTGATCTCGGCTTCCTGCGTCGTTCCTTCGGTTCTCCATTTAGACTTCGTTCATTAATCACGAGTGCTTAATTCCTATTACCTCATTGCCATTTAAATATTTAGAGAGAGAGAGAAAAAAACACGTTCGTGTATTCTAACGTTCCAGTATTTGCGATCTGACGTGCAAATTTCTAATATCACGTTCTACTAAAACGTTATCTTCCGATATGAATAAATCTAGCGCGACGAAGAAGGTCAGTGGAGTGGATCGCAAGAGGAAGCCAATAGGCGCGAGAAATAAAGCTCGGAGCGCGACGAACAACCGAATACAATTTGATACTAAAGCTATTGTAAATTAACATGCTAATGTATAGAGGATATTAATTCGGGCGTGGGTGGATTCCTTATGGAAAAATAAATCGAAAATCTAAAGTAACGATTTTCCATTTGAAGCTAATAGATTGTACTATACGTGTAATTATTGTTTTGACAATGTTGCGGTCAATATTCTTTAATACTACATGTCAGTGGAAGTAAAACTTCATGGAGAGATTGATCAAAAGTGTCGATCACTTTGTCGTAAATTTGCTATCGCCGAATCACGGAAGCATGGACAAGTGTTAATCAGTGTTCATATTTGATTAAATGCTCTGATAATATTCGTATTCGGTCTTACACAAGTTCTTCAAATTCGGGCTAAAACGTGGCAAGACGTGTATATGACGAATTTCCAAACCTAAATTTCTCGTAAATGAAGCTTTAAATGGAAAATCGTTCTCAATTTTTTCATCCATCTGTGCCATCCCATGCAAATCTCTAGCAATGAGATTAATAGAGTCGATATCGCTATAAGCTCAATATCGCGTGCATTGGCTGTTTATCCGACAACTTTAATCACGAGACGTTTAATTCTTAATGCTAACGGAGTCTCTCTCGCGTCTGTCGCCTAATCCATAATCAGAAAGTCGATAAAAAAAACTCTTTCCAGTCGATAACAGAGAAGAAATTAGTATTACAAAGTAATAAAAAGAAATACGTACATGCAGATAACAGTATCTGCGCGAAGTAGTCGTGCAAGTGAAATTTAATTAAATACCGGAATAGGCGACAGACAGAATCGCAGGATCGATCTGCACGTAATATCTATTTCCATGTTCTAGGAGTAAGTTAATCCGATCGATTCCAATTACCGGTGAATTTCACGGATTCTTCGATAAACGGGAAAGTTTATTATTTCATTACCATGTTATTGCGTATAAACTTGATTATCTGGCAAACTGTACAGACATGTTTCAAACATGATTTGGTCATATATGCGCCTGGAACAAGCCTTTTTTAATTAAATCGAATCGTTTGTTATTTGTTGTTTATCGCATTTAACGTGATATGATGTAAGGATGTTGAGAAACAGCTCGCCCAGTTTGAAAATATCAAAAGATTCCAAATTGATGACACGATTATCGTTACGATGTTTCGCTACGAAGGAGGAGTGCGGTTCTAAATCGGTAAACCTGTTATTCAGTGTACTTGGAACTTTGTGAATTTGCGAGGAGCTCGTAATATCGATAGGATCGATTCGATAAAGTTATAATCGCATATAGGATGGGACGAAACACCCTAATAACGCGAACGAAACACCTTCTCGATCAACAGAGATCAAACGAGCAAACTGGTTGTAACCTTCGTTGTTTCGAGCACGATATATACTGTCTAAATATATACCGATGTACAGGGTGTTTCAGATCTCAGTTGTCAGACTTTATCGATATATTTGGAAGGTTATTTTGAACAAAAATATGTATACGCAAGTCGATTCGTCTTCGTTTTCGAGATAGAGAAAGAGAAAAGTAATATAAACTACAAGTAATCAGATATATTAATCTTAGTTAATAATAAGTTATTCAACTATTTTGAAAACGTGCATTTGTGTGCTTCATTATTTGTAAGCAAAGTAGGTGCATTTCCTGTAAAACTGAAATAAATTATAATAGAACGACAAAATTTTCCAATTGCTCTTTTGAATTATATTTTATTATAAAATTGTATTATTTCACAAGAAATTATTTAGAAATTACCATTGATAACAATTTTCTTTTTTTGTCCAGAAGCATTCTAAAATGTGTTAAAATTACGAATATGTTCTTTCTTTTACCTAAATTTTACTTTAGTAGCGTATACAAATTTTTTTACTACATGGTAGGTATACTTGTCATCAAACAAAAAAGAGCCATATTTCATGATGTGAATATTAGCAAGATCGCCACTGATATTAGTAATAATATTCTCCCTGATTTTTGCTATCACGTCATTACGTGTATTAGATTTTCCACCTAAATACATCCTCGATTTTATGTAACCTCGTACAAAAGAATTACATACATTTCAATGAATGTGGAGACAATGGCCTAACTCGATAATTATCAGTAGTTCTGTCAATATATACCTTGAAAACGAAGACGAATCAACTCGCAAATATATGTATTGGCAAAGTTGACAGTTGAGACGTGTCACATTTTGTATACAGTGAATAAAGGAAATATTGGAATACCTAGTTTTTTTCGCGAGATCTTTATGAAAACAAATAATATATTAGCGAAATCTGTTTCCATATAATTCACTACATATAAAAGTAATGTGCACGATAGTAATTTCCAGTAATGAGTTATATAGCAATAATACAAAAAATATAAAAGTTCGAGACTGAAAGAAATATCGATACGATATTTATAATTCCAGTGCTTAATCTGCATTTAATAGTCGATTGTTATTAAAAAAATGATAAAATATCCTTGTAAGTACTGGAATATTACCGAACGACACCTTGCCAACATTAGGAAAGGAAATTTATTTTTAAACCATTAAAAATATTTAATATTTTGTTTAAATACAATACAGCTGCAAAACAAAACTCTCATAGGCCAACGTCTTTTTGATTTTCGAATTTTTGTATTATTATCGAAAAAATTAGAAGCTACTGTACACATTACTTTTGTATACAATAAACTATATATGGAAACAAATTTTATTAATTTGTCCTTTGTTTTCACAAAAATATTTCAAGAAAATTAATTATGCCAATACTTTGTTGATTTAACAACATCTTGTCGGCCACTCGTTATCACTTGAAATTCTTGTATAAATTTCTCCATCAGCTTCCATTTTGACTACGTTTCAATTCAACACTCACGCGAGTTTTCTACTTTTTTTTTTTTTATCTTTGAAGCGATAAAACTGGAATTTGTGGAAATACGAAAGATTGAGTGTTAATGGGCAGAAAGCGAGGAAATTATGTCACGAAATCGCATGAATTCTAAATGATTAGCCTATATTCAACTTTCACAGTTATCAGAACGTAGTTCATACGCATTGACACTATGTTCTTTCAGCTGAGACAGCCGAGAATTCTTCGAATCTCATAAAATCGATGGTTATGGCAACGGTTTCGTGTTCACTCCTTCGTGCTGGACTCCGTCATGGGCGCGGTGGTATTCAGATTCCTACGTCTTCTTTTGCAAGACGAACGCGATGCGATGAAATCTGTTTTCATAGGGTTTCGTGACTTTCCCATAAAAAATTCAACAACCGTAATCTCGATCCAAGACGCGAGGCGGTTATATCAGAATTTCCCAGAAAAGATACGGGTGGTCGAACGGTGGCATCGATTCCGCAAAAATCTTGGCACCGTCTAGAATTTGAAATTTGCCCTGATCGAAAGTGCATCAGGCCGCTGCAGTGTCCCGTTAGGCGAGTATTACCGGCGTGCAGTTCATCTTTCAATTTCATAGAATACAAATGAAGTCATGTTTCGATTGCCAGCAACGAAAGTTAAAAAGTATTCGCTACGACGCGATCGTATGTATCCAGAATTGGGCAAAAACATTAATGATCAACGGATTATTGTGGAGTTACAATATTGTCTGATAATCAGTAATCACTGATTAATGAGGGAGGCAATCAAAATCATTAATCATAAGATGATTACACTTTTAATTATGATTGTATCAGTAGTCTACTTTTGTCAACAAATATATTTTGTAAAAACTATTTATCATTTGCATTGTTTTGCAATGTACATAACCCTACAATTTTATCATGTGTTCGAAAAATTTTCCATCAATCAAATGATGTGTCTCATCTTTATGTATAGTTTCTGAGTTATTGCTGACACCATCTTTTGTACGATTTGATGAAAATAGACTTTAATGATAAAACTTGTTGAATGATCAAAATTTTGAGATTCTTCATTATGATATGCATCATTCTTGTATCAAAAATATATCAGAGAATTATAAATTTTAACAAATTATTTTAAATTCAACACTAGTAAAATAGCAGCTGTTCTTAATCTACTACTCAAACTGCAAGCGGTTTAATAAAAACATGTAACTGTATTGAACAGCACAAGTCTTAATGATTAACTCGTAATGAACGTGTTATGGCAATGTGAAGGAGTGACACATTACAGATCGTAATAAAATATAACTTTACCACCAACCATAATGACAAGTTATCAATTAATAATTACACATTACAAAATGAATCAAGATTAATTGATTAATTTTAACAACTATTGATTGATTGACGATTACTGTAATCGATTTAATAATCGAAAGTAATTGATTATTGTCCAAGTCTGTATGTACGTTAACTCGCGAAATTCAGTATTTCAAGTAGTTTATACGTGGAGCGAACAAAATCCAATACGAAACGATATTTCTGAAGAAACATTGCTCGCAGAGGTGTGACTAACGCCTAATCTTATTATACTTGCTCGTCACGATCTATCCACGCATACGTTTTCTCGCGAATTCGAGAGCGTGTGCTTCTCACGAACAGGTATCCAATGAAACAAGTTTGCCCAGGACACGTCCCGCATTACCAGTATTCTGGCTTTGTTCGTATTAATATTTAATGCACGAAAATCCTACTGTTGACATGTTAACGAATATTCGATTCCACGTGAATCCACCAGTCTTCTTTTTCTTCCTTTCTTTCATCTAACAATAAGTCTAATTAAACTTAATATCATTAATGAAGTTTTACAAGTTAACCAATAGTTGCATTTTTAAACTAAGCTAAATTAGTCGACAAAGATTTGTTTATAATTATCAAAACAAGCGAGAAAATTTTTAAGTATACACACATTTTTGACACGTGTCAGTTTAAAAATCAAATATAAACACGATTTTGATAATATATAAGTGATCGATAAGGTATTGAATTTTGAAAGTTGTTCCTCCGTAAAAAAAAAGTGGAAATGACTGGTAGTTTTTATACTTTAGAAGTTATTCGACAATAGATTATTCTATTTATCGTAACGTTGCACATTAATAAAATAAAAACTTGTAATATGGTAATTTATCGTACGAAAATCGACGTTGTGATCAGCGGCAAGTTCGACCGTCTTTCGCATTTCAATCTTTTCTTTACTTTTTCATCATTGTTGCGTGTTTTTGTACACAAATCTAGAGCTACGTATCTCTCTTCACGATCTAATGATACGTTTTCTCTGCTTGATGAACGTAAATATCCGTGCGTGGCTCGAGAAGAAACCATCGTTCTGAGCAGAGGAATGTCGCACTATTTATATAATTTCATGTGTACGACGTCGATCAACGGAAAACTGATTGTTAACATACCCAGTTAAAATGTTTGAAACAACCACGACTAACAGAAACTTGACAGACTTGGACAGAGCAATTGCTATGCTGCAACTAACAGTAACCGAACGGACAAAGTAAGTACTTTTCTGCACGTGTTCGTCGGAAAGAATTAAGATTATGGAATGACTTTCGGAAGTAACAGTTCCTTTCGGAGATTTGAATTTTACTTTACGTATTTTTTGTCGCTTGATAAAGCAAAGAATTACCGTGGACAAAAATTTAGAACTTCGACTCCATTGTAATTTCTAAATTTTTTGTTTTTAATTCCGTTTTTTGTTTTAATCGAAAGTAAAATCCGAATCTTTTAAGGAATTAACACGCAAACGAGATGCCAAGCGTACAAGCAATGTTTTTCATATTTTCTTGAAATTAAAGTAATCTTTTAACAACACGAGAAATTATGATTTGGCCGAAAATGTCCGAAAAGTTGCGACAAAACTGAAACGTCTTACTGTTAATAAATTGAAAGAAAAAAAAAAACTACTTGAAGGTTAAATAAACTGGTACTTTATTTAAAGCGTCAAATGAAGATCTTTTTATCTACGTTAAGAGATGTAAACATGGGAAACGGTCTAGTTTACTGAAATCTTAATTAAAACTATCCAGGAAGTAATGATACCGGATCTCACAAGAGCGATATCATTACGACTGGCGATATCGTAAATTCCACCTGCTATCGGCTATACAACTAGCTGTGAACGAGTTATACAGTTAACTCCAAGACCAGAATTTTTTCGAAACATTGCGCTGCTTTTTTATCGCTGTTCACACGAGAAACTAATGAATTGTACGGTGGCTGCGCACCGAAGGTGTGCCACTGATTTCCATTCGAATATCCATGTCATGTTCTCCATACTTTCCTCTTACATTTTCATTTACTTCTTTTCCCTCTTTACTGGAAGAATCTTTCTTCCATTATAAATTCCTAATTTGAGACAGGATGAATACAGGTATCTGTCAGCGAGATAAGCGGATAAAGAAGAGAAGTTATCCAAGATATTCCGAAACAACCTATCTTGCTGGCTGCGACACTCGGATCTCATAGATTCAGTTTCCGGAAAAATCTTGCGGCCGTGTTTAATACTCCATGGTGCATTCAGAAGTCGCGGGAGATTGTAAAACGACAGTAAATTAAGCTACGCCGCAGGTACTCGAAGTTAATTCGAAATCGGGCGTTAGTTGCTGGAATATGCACGCGTTACGCTCGTAAACTCGACGAATAAGTTTCTTTTATTTGAAGAATCGATATTGCTAAGATATATAAATAATCGTCTGATGTTTACTATTTGGCTAAACCTAACGCAAGTGCGGGTTGCATTATTGTACGTTTTGCAATTACAGGTAAATGTTGATCATAATTAACCAAGTAGTAAATTTTAACGCTCGATAGATTAACAAGAACGAAAACCGAAAATTATCGATCTCTTGCCATGATACTTCGAGGAATGCAATGTTCACTTCTTCCGCTTTAGGAAATCATTCGCTAGAGTCCTGTAAATCGCAAGAAGTTCTGCTAACGTTTCCCATTCACCTTCGGTTAACGAGCGTTGCCGAGTGTTTTTGTCATTCGATAACGGGGGAAAACGGTGCGGTTTGGCACGCGGCTTTCCACCCACTCCTTTATGCGCGAACAATGCCGATGACTCGCGTCTCAGAATGACGTGACGGTACCTCGGTCGACAACACAGGTCGCTGCAGCTGTTTAATACCGCGGTTGCGTGCCACGCGTATGAAAACTCACGCGACAGGAATATCGTATATTTTCATCTGTATCGACGATATCAGCGAGATCACGCTGGCAACTTGAGTTTAAAAAGTCTTCTGAAAAAGTGCTCCAACCAGGAAGTTATCCTCTTTACGTGAAAGGTCAAGAAGTTATAATTATAACAAAAAGTTATCTTTGTAAAGAGTACGTAAACTCGCATAGAATCACGTTTACAACGGATACAGCAATAATAGTTGTGGATCAGGATTGTAAAATTCTTGGCAGTTGCTTTCATCGTTGATACGCAAGAGCAGAATACAAACTGTACTGTGAACTGTACCAGAATGTGTCGTCAAGGGTTAAGTCCAGTTAAATTTTTTTTTTTTTCGAGACATCTTTTTATAAATAACGAAAATTTTATTCAATAATATATTGTCCATTTTGTATGATTTTTTTTCCATCTTGTGGGCAATTGCATAATTCCCTCCTTCCAAAATTCTCTATCCTTTTCGACCAAAAATGCAGATATACGCATTTTGCAAGCCTCTAAAGAATCAAAATTTAAGAGAAGTCATTAAGCGAATTTTGTGATGATCTAAATAAATGATAATTTGAAGGCATCAGCGGAATATGCTGGGTGGATAAGAATTTCTCAGTTAAATTCCCTTAATTTTTCTAATCTGCAACGAAACGTGCGGCCTCTTGTGGTGAAAAATTACGCTTTTTTTGTTGATTAATTCTGGCCGTTTCTGCTCGATATCTCCCTTCAGATGGTCTAATTTATCACATTATTTCGTAGAATTTATAGTCTAATTTTGTGGCAGAAGTTGTGCCCGCCACACAGTATAACCTTTTCAGGGTGTAAATAGTTAATAGTTAATAGTTAATAATAATAGCTTGATAGTTAATAGTTAATAGTTAATAGAGTTGAGAGGCTGAGCCCAATTTTCGAAAAATATTGTTATATTTTTTCGTCCGCTTTAAAAATGGTTCATCTTTATAGTGTTTCAATAGCGAATCAACTAGGTGCCTTCTCGACAAATTATGCGGAACGTTATATATAACCAATCCAAATTCGTGCAAGTGTTGCACGTTAGATTTCGATATCTTTAATTTCTCGACAATCTCTCTGATTGTATACTGTGAATTAGTTTGAATTAGAGTCGATATTTGGTCATTATCAATTTCAACAGCTTTACCGGACCGTTCCTCATCGCTTAGGTTAAAATCTTCATTATGAAACTTCGTAAACCATCTCTGTACCATTTTTATGTTTACAATATCATCACCATGAACATCGTAAATCATTTTTATTGTTTGGCGTTTTTCCTTTTTCGGAAATAAAAAGACATAATTGATCGAAAATACGTCTCCTCGTTATTATTCATCATCACAGCAAGATTAAAACCAAAAAAATGTAATACAAACTTATTTTTTTACTAACTTTAATATACGATTATATTTGATAAGTTAGAAGCACATCGAGAAACAAAAGGGCATCGCCTGCGAAAATGCGACATTACTTATGGGACAATATTATTATAATACAGTAGCCAACGTAAATATACGGTATAAAAATTTCTTGTTTATACAGACACACTGTCGCTCACAAGTATGCATACTGTTATTGTTAAACAATCTTTATTTTCACATGAAATTCTTTTATGGAAACGTACACATACATGTGATATATTTAATATTTAATTTATAATACTAGAACTATCAATGATTGAAGCATAAAATTTCCAAAGCTTTATAATACAATAAATTACACAAACTTTTATTTGTCAGCCCTATATATGTAATGAATCAAGATTGGCCAGTACATAAATGCGACGGAATAACACGTACAAGCAGGCAGGGGATGATTCTTTACAAAAAAGTAGGAAAAAATATAGAATAAATTTTTTTAATTGGAAAGAATCGAGTTTCAGGATTTATCAAGTAAACTGAAATTAGTTAATTCTGGACATGACAGAAAAGAATAATTGACAGGAGATTATTTACATACGAAAATAAGTAAAAAAATGTAGAATAAAATGTTTGTGTAAGATGCTTCGCCTTCGAAAGAATCAAGTTTGAAAATTTATCAAGTACACATGTATCAAGGCGATTTTTAATAAAACATGTTCAAAGTCTATTTTTTTGAAAATTAAATTTTAAATGAAAAAGAAATTTATTCTACATATTTTGCACCTAAGATAACCTCCTTTTAATTACTTTTTTGACGCTAAGAATTAGCTAAATTGAAGTCTATTCTACAGTTTTTTTCTTATTTCTTTCCCTTGGCTGCTTGTGCGTGTTATTCCGACGCACGCTGTATATTGATAATTTTTAAAATAAAAAAAAAAAGATTTCTTTCCTATTATCGAAGAGGACGAACCAATCTGGCATGAAATGAACACAATACCTAGGCAGATCACAGCGATAATTCCTGTAGTCCTCTGCCTCACTATAATTACAACTTAGTATTCAGTTTGATATTCGGTCGACAAAGCCTGGACAAAGTCGATAGCCTTGAACAACAAATCGAATGTGTCTGCCATGGGTTCGCGATGATCTGACCACCTGGGAAGACAAAAGGACAAAAATACAGGGTGGAGAAAGAAAAGTCCGCTGGGATGCGCAGCGCAATTCGTGCGCACCTACACACTCGGCCACGCGTCGTCGTGATTACATCGTGGTTTCACGGAGTGGCTACGATCGCATAGGCATGTGTCAACTCGATTAGCTTGCCGGTCAGAATCGCACGAACTAGCAATCGCTCTGTTTCGATAGCACAATTCGTTGCGTGGGATCTACTGAGATGGGAGTGCCGATTACGTACATCTCGCGTACAACGCTTAGAAGTGTTAGGACAAATAATATATTTGTTTCAAAAATTAAGCGATACTTCATACAACAAAAAAATTTGTCAGGTGTTCGTCGATTTGTCAAGTACAAAATGGATGCAGAAAATATTCGTATAATTGATCGATGACAGATTTACAATTCTTATAACTTCATGAGAAGAAATGTGAATATGATAAATTTTAATATTTATTGGAGATAAGGGAGAGACTTCAATCTTCAAGATTATGCAATAAATTATTTATTATGGAAAAATTAACCTTACTTGCTCTCTTCAAAATGAAGTAAAATCATCTTTGAAAGAAATTAATTCAGTACTGCGAAAATACAGGTTTTTATACTTAAAAATGAATCTAGATGAACCTAGATAATACACCAATACTTTCTGTATCCACGGTATATTATATTTTACAGATTCCTTTGAATTTAAATTTTACAACAGTTTTAAAGAAAATATATCAAGAAATATTTTTTATCAAGAGTTTTGTAAAGTATATTATATTATTAATTTCTATACTTTTTTTTTTTTTTAGTTAATCAATTTAGTAAACGAACGATTTAAACACTGAATATTAAAATTAAAAGTGTTTCAAAATTTGTAATCATAATAAATTCTATTTTATTATTGGAATTATTTTTTAATTGAGAAATTATTTGATATAAGAATTTGTCGATAGAAATTGTTTCTAGATAAAAATTGAAACTTTCTTTCATTTATAGAATCGCGATATCGACGAAAGGCCAACGAAATCTTCATAACTTTCATTTTTGATACGGTATAAAATAACATGGTAAAAAATAATAGTTTTATTTGTAAAAAATTGACAGAGTTAAACAAAAAGATTTTTCCACATATTGATTTTTCCCATTTCATTACACACACAAATAAGTATAAATAAAAACAGATTTAAAGATTTTTTCGAAATACTTATTGAATACAAAACAAATATTAAAAAATTGCATTTATAGCTTCAATTGATATCAGAGAAAGAAATGTTTATAAATTAAATTCTTGTATATTAAAATTTAATTTTCAATGATTTATTGTAATTGAGAAGTTCTTCGGATTACGGGTGTTTCTCAATTTCGTTTTTGATACTTAAATAATTTATTGCAGTATTAATAATATAATTATCAGCAACGTAAAGGCACGTATAATAAACTCCATATAATGGAAATGCGATAATCGAAAAAAGGATATATCTCAAGAAATGTCCACAATCTATAGAACTTCTCAATTGGGCTCCGATGTTTCGTTAACTTCTCATTAACACTAACCGTGTTACGCCCGGTCAAATGACCGGTTTTAAAATTTAATTTAAAATTATTTGAAAATTATTATTTATTTAACTTTATGAAGTTAAGTTCTTGTATTATCTGATTAATCAATTTTCAATTTTTCGTTTTCTTTTTGCTTCTTTTTTTTCAACAAATTTACATCTTTTTCTAAAGTTCTTTGCTTGGGACTTTAGTTCTGAATTCAACTAATTGTAAGATCTAAATGTTATAAATGCACCACTGGGGATAAAATTTCTAAAAAGAGGAATGATATTAGTCGAAACTATTCGGAGTAACAAAAGAGAATTACCAAAACTTGCAAAAGCGAGAAAGAGTGATATAGCATACTTCTTGACGATAATTTACAAATGATTGCACTCTGACAATTTATAAGATCAAATCAAGGAAGAAAAAGTTATGATACAATATAAAGCGAATATTTGAAACAATAATACTAAATTCTTCGTCGTCAAATGGCGAGAAAATCAAAATCTTGTAGATCGCACGTCCAAGTTTTCTTCAACATTCTTTATTTGACTAGTATCGATGCTTGTAAGGAAATAACTAGACAAAATATCTTAAGACAAGAATTTTTATTTCAACTAGCAGAATAGCTTACCACAGATTATCGAAAATTGTTCCAAAAAAAAAAGAAACGTACATTATTCATGTAATATTTCGCATTCGCAGAAAATATGCCAAATAAGATTTTGCAAAGATTTTGTATGATTTGTAAAAAATGTCTGGAGAAAGTATATGAAGAAGATACGATAAGAATAGTGTTAATTAGTATTAATTAGAGATTATAACAATTGAATTAATTAGTTTTTGTGATTTTTAATATTATTTATTTCTATTATGAATATTTACATACAACGTGAAATACAATATAACTGTTATAAAGATTCTTTGATTTTGAAACAAGAAACACTCGATCGAGGAAGCTGTATTTGAATATACAGATGAGTAACGAGTGAGCGTGGCAGCTGTCGGAAAGTTCGTTGAAAATCGTCGAGCAAAGCCAATATTTTTCTCGTGCAGTAGAAACTTGCTTCGCGCAAGGAACAACCGTTAGAACACATTTATAAGCATATTTTCAGGAAGCGCTCCGCGAAGTGTCTGCAAAACGCATAGAAGATTACGACGAGAGGAGCAAGAAAACTGTTTCAGTCATGTCAAGCGCGTTACGAACTGGTATTACGACTAGCGTGTTACGTCCAAAAGACGCCATCGTGGTGGGAAACGCGCGATTAATTCTACGAGGACAGTAATTAAAGACAATGATTGCAGTTTAACTGTACTGAAAACGTCCGACGTATAATGCCCTATTATTTTATAGGGAATTCCAGCGACTGCTAACGATTCTTTGTTTAATATCACAAAATGGATGTACGATTGCGCTGTTTACTGTTAATCGACCTAGAGAAGAAAGATTCATCTGTTCAGAAATCCACCATTTCTTTCAATTAAGTTTTCGAATCAGGAAAGCTTTTGATCAATCAATCAAGTGGTAAACGCGTTGGTCGACAAATTCCTCTTTTACTCGATTTCTTCCTCATTTTGTCCTTCCTCTCTGCTACTTTCGAGCTTGGGAAAAATCCGCCTCAACGCCTCGTGATATGACCTCGCATCAGACGACGACCCGCTGTTATTTCCGTGAACATTGTTCAGAACCGACGAACCGTGCCGAAGAAACAGGACCACGGTCATGGAGGTCGTCCCTAAATACCTGAATTTCCACTTCCACATTTCTACATCACGAATAGAGTGCCTATTTCGCTTCCACTTGTTTTACCTAATTATCAAATTATTAGGCTGGCCAAAAAGTAGCCGCGTCTTTTTTTGTGTGTGTGTGTGTGTGTGTGTGCAAACTGTTCATGAGAAACAAAAATATTATTGACCATTTAATATATTAACCATTTTGTTCGATTATCTTTTGCCATCTTTCAAGCAATTTTATGATACTTATCTTTTTCGGTAAGAAAAGATTCCACAAATGATTTGATATTCTCAATAGTGAAATTCAGCAAATCAATTCTGACACTGCTGTAATTTGAAGGCATCGTCAATAATTTTTTTATGAGCTTGTACAGAATTTTCTCTTTTTTTAGAGACAGCCCAGCAAAATATGACAAAAATGTTCCTTTTTTTTCGATCTGCTATTTTGAAATCGACGCCGAAGAAATAATTGTTAACGAAATCGTGTATTTTCCTTTTCTAAAACAAGTTTGAACAATCAGGTCATATCAAATCATACAATGAATTTAAAATGAAGTTATATTTTAAGACGTATATGTCGATCTATTAGAAAAAAGTTTTGCCTAATCCAATAAAAGGAATCACACGCGCGCGCGCGCGGATTTCTTGTGCGGATATCATCTCGAAAAGAAGAAGAAGAACATAAAAACTACAAGCCAAGTTTAATGAAAATATAATAAGGTTCTCGACGCACGAATGTAACCATTAAATTTTCTGAACGAAAGAGATCCAAGAGAGCTTCGTTAATCAAGTTTCTCGGCACGCGTGCTGTTGTGAGCAGCAAGACAAATTGAAGTGAAAAACCATGTACCGAGTTTCATTACGCGCTTTATCGCGTCGCATAGCTGAAGAAAAACGCTCTATTCATCACTTCTTGCCGGATATCAATTTTCTTTCGTACAACTGGTATACAGTGAATCCGATTAATATTCGGACATTTAGATATTCACTCGGACACTGAACATTTAAACTGTTATAATTTTGTAAAAAGGAATCGTACAATAGTGAACTTGGGCTTATTTTGAAGCTTGAAGCTTGTACTTTCAAAACAAATCGTCCATTTTATTTTAAAATGTTTTTACACTACGTAACAGATGGCAAAGTGTTGACACTTTTCCCCTCGAACGTTGAAAAATTTTTTTCATGATTGAATTTGCAATTGTTTGAGTTTGAAAATTCCCCCTTTACAACGACTCTACAAAAGTTTTTTTTCACCAGTTTATACGTAGATGAAACTGTTATGACTTCGTGAATTTTCGTCATCCAAGCCTAACGTTCAAATTCAATAAAATGACAAAAGAAGAGCATATGTCAAATTTTTGGGAGTTGTAAAGCGAAGGTTTTATTCTTCAAATTCATTGTAGATTCAGTTACGAAAAAAATTTTCCAAAGTTTACGTATCAAGACGAAAAAAGCATCTTTACCCATCTGTTATGTGATATAAAAACTTTTTAGAACAAAATGAATAAGTTGCGAATATTCTGAAAGTAGAGACTCCAAGCTTATCATCGTGCGATTTCTTTTCACAAAATTATAACAGTTTCTCAATATTTAGTATCCGAATATTAATCGGATTCACTGCGTGCACTGACACAATTGCATAGATATCACGCACGAATACCCGAGTTACTCGAATTGTACTGATTTTCTGCAATCAGTAGAATTCGATTCTTGATACGAGGCGATGAGAAGAACTAACGAGGTGAGAGAATGAAGTACCGTAGTGAAACACGAGGGTCTGGCATTTCAAACTAATTAGCGAGTTACCTTCCGTCCGTTCAGCGTTGAACATCGACGAGACGTAGCTGTGATGGAAACGAGAAACGAGGACCCTAGGTCGTCGTTCCGCACGTTATTAACGCACGCATTCGCGTGCCTACACGATACATCCTCGACTTCATGTGGGATCGTGCGATCGGATCGAGTCTGGTTAATTGCCACTCACGAACACTGCCTTGCGAAATTGCTCGCTTCCACGCATTCCTCCCAAGGACGGAAAAACTCAGAGCTCCAGCAGCCGTGAATCATGCGAATTAAAAGTTCGTCCACGGTACGAAGCGTCGACTTTCTCGCGAATTCGCGGCGTTGTTCGAAACTGCGAAGATTACAAAGCGAGTAGCAACCGATCGTGTCTATTGGTGTAAATGTAATATACCACGGCCATGGAATCGACGCGAAGATGCTGGATACAAGCTAGCAGATTGTAGCGTTATTCGCGAAATCACCGGGCGCCACAATTACCTTAAATCACTTCATAAACCGTGCAGCTACAATTTACGTCCTCCGACGCGTTTTACTCCGGCATAAACTCTATCGCTGCTCATATATGGTGCTATCAATCGAGATTTCTTTTTTTCTTTTTTTCTTTTTTTTTTATGCAGCTCAAATCCGTGCAAAAACAGTCTGCAAGACTCGACTTCCTCTAGCGGAGCTAGAATTATGACTATCGATCGTGGCTACGCGTGCTTTTAGAGATTGATTTTTACTCTTTCTGGATGCTCGCTGGATGAAGAAAAGATTCGCAGGACG
>CAJDYZ010009149.1:149245-159617 GCA_903986555.1 Heterotrigona itama
CTATAAATCGTTTCATTTTTCCTTCGAGTTGCCGCGCCGAGGAATCATTCGACAGCTGGCTGAATAATCAGCGTAAGAGTCGACGTCGAGCAAATTCGTATCTGGACAAACGATTTTTGATCTTAAAACCATCTCTCGTGAGTAATTCATTGAACAAACGCATAATGAACACCGTTCACGAGACCAGTTGATTAAGATGAAAGATGTACGAATAATTTTGTCGCGCAGTAGATGCTACGAGAACCGAAGTTAAAGTGAAGAGAGAAGAAGATGAAAAGAGTTTGATCGAGTAGTAAGCGCAGATGGAGCATCCAACATCTGTTGTCAAAGCAGAAGTCTCCTCGAATTGGACTTGGAGTGTCTTCGACAGTTACGGTACTGTTACTTCGACCAAGATCCACATCCTTTAAGGTCACTTACTTCTAACTGGACTTGGCGTTCATTGTTGGATGCTGAACGGCAATTTCAAATGCAAATGTTTGATGATGTCCTTTGGATATCGAGTACGACAGAGTTATCGCGTGATGATAGGGAATCGAGTCCTACGTTCATTGAAATAAGTGTAGATTTCTGATGATGAAAGTGTTTGTATATCCCTTATACTCAATGATTATATCGGTAATTAATAATTATTTCCGATAAAGAAGAATATAGAAGAAAAAAAAGGGGGGGGGGTAACTTTGAATAGTGTGGATGGTATGATTCAGTAAAGGAATTAATTAACGGATAGAAGAAAAGGACTGGCATGAAAGAACCGATCCGAAGATGCCGTGAGTTTTATCGATTTATTTCTCTGTTCGTAAAAATGGCATCTATCACGCTCTCTCTTTCTTCATTTTTTTTCCTTTCTCTTCTTTATTTCGCTGCAACCAAGCAGTTTCTACGACGATATCAAATCGATCGAAACTGAGATAAATTCTTGTCCCTGAGTTTTGCACGCCTTCGCACCAACGAATTTATACGTAAATAAACGCTTAATTGACGCTTGGCTTAGAGAACATTCATCTAATATAATTTATCAACTAAAATACGCAATATTGGAAAAATATTCGTTGAATATAAGGTGAATTTAGTAACTGGATCTATAATTTAATATAATAATATAATTAGACCTAATAGGATTATAAGTTTTTCCTCTGAAAGATAGAGAAACATTGCAGAGGAAAATTTTGCAAAGTACAATTGTTTTTTAAATAGAACTCTGAATAAAAAAGTATTAATGCACAATGCCGAAAAAATTAATACTTCTTGAGATACTTCAAATTTCATTCAAAATGCAGCATTATTTTTGATTTTATAGGAAAAATGTTCTAAAGTTACACTATTTCAAGGTACACTGATTGTGGAAAGAATTTTTCTTCAAAGTCATTTTTATAATATTTCAAAGTTATGGATGATTTTTTAAGTAGAACTCTATACTTTTTTCCGATATTCTTATGGAATACAAAAAATAAAATTTCTTAATAATCGTTCTGCTCTGATTACTTAACTTGAAGAAACTTATATTAATATTTCTTAACATTTAGTCTATTATTGGCTTATAGATTTATATTGAAACGTTTTTTATTATCACAAAATTGTGATAATACCTTGTATAAAATTTGAAGTATTTTAAATTCATGCAAAAAAAAAAAAACGTTCCATCCAAAAAACAAGTGTAATTGCACTTTGCATCAATGCACTATTATAAAAAATCGCACTACAGGATGATGAATCTTCTTAAATGCAAAATTCTCCTCTCCGACTTTTCTCTGAAATGAAGATTATTTAAAACTTAAAAACATTGAAAGTGCGGTCAAGATCGCGTTCTTGAAGTTCAAGGTCGTTCGAGAACCACAGTTCGTGAAACCGTGATTAGCCGAGTGATTTGTTGAAAGCTTTTAAATACGGATTTTCCGTAGAATTTTGCGCAGAAATATCCGTTCTAGTTAATTTGATCTAATTTAAATATGCCTTATATGGATTACATCGCGCATATTACCATTCAGTAGTTTTCGTTACAGCCTTTGCGTCGAAGGAATTCCTGTTTCGCCAACCCTCTCTAATTGCCAACGTTTCAACGATTTCGCTAATTAAACTAATCAAAGTTGCGGTAGCGCGAACCAGTGGTTAACGCGGGTTACGATGATCCCTTGCTCCATGAAAAATATATTTTTACGAGAATGAATGATGCGAGCACGATTAAAAATATTATAAATACGAAACTTTTTTCTTTCCTTTTTTCTGCCACATCTACAAGCAACAGACCACTTATTTTTTCCCCCTTGATTCGATTTTTTCACTTGTTCACACCGCATTCAGAATAAGAAGGTATATTTTTTACGATGCACTTACTCGCACGATTCCATGGAAGTTTATCGATCAACGCGAATCGATTCGACCAAGACTCGCATGGTAAGTCATTGACGCGTTTAACCGAAACTAAGACTTTGATTAACAATTATCGTTAACCAGTCAGATTGTATTCTTTTCTTTCGTGAGAGTGAAATGCGATTCTTCGTACATTTGTAGGAATCGTGTATGTGTTCGTAGAAAACGTGGCAGAGATGGTCGTTGGTGAAGCGAGCCAATGGTGAAAGGAGTAGGGAGAGATCATAAATCTGTATAATTGACAAGTCCCGCAGAAAATGTTCATGCTCCATAGATGTTCGAATAGATAGCTCGCTAATAACGCCATTAAAGATATACGAACATATATAATAGTCAAAAAAAGTTCGTATGCCAACTTAGTGTCATACGAAATCGTAGAACGCGCAATGGCCATGCCAAAGGAACGATTCTCTTTGCGGAATTATCGCTGACTGATTCATATACCAAGATGGACGAAAATATTCGGACGCTCGATGAAAAACTGTACTAAACTTTTATAACTTCACAGAAAGAAGAAATCGTATAAAAATTCAATCGATCTCGTTTAATAGACCTACGTTAGTTCTTTTCTTCAAAAATATTTTTACATCATGTAGCAAATGGAAAAGCAAGGATTTCTCGATAATTGTAAAAATTCAAGTGCCTGTGAAAATATTAAAAAATGTTTCTGATAATTAAATCTACCATTGTCTTGAAGATTAAGTCTCTTCTTAAAACTTGTTGTAAGATTTTTTTTTCGCCATTTTGAATTAAACTTTTAACATTAGAGTCAGATGACAAAATGTTGAGAGTTTTTGAATTTTTGTCGTTTAATTCTGATATTCAAGATTTAATAAAATGACGAAAAATTACAAGTTTTAAAAGATTACTATAGAGGATTAAGTATAGAAGACTTTTATCTTCAAAATTGTGGTAGAAAAAATTTTTTCAGTGATTTTAAAGGCGTCTAAGTTTTCAACAAGAAAAATATTCTTGCTTTTCCCACTGCTGCATGATACAGAAACATCTTTTTGTTCAACTAAAAGTTAATAGAAGGTATAATAGAAGTTTCACGGGGCTTTAAAGTGAGGCCAACTGGATCATTCTATAATTTTATTTTGTCAAATCTGAACCGATAATTTTTCATCGAGTGTGCGAATACTTTTCTGTAGGTTTTTCAGATTCATCAAGAACACTAGTTATGTTGACAAATAATTGATAAATAATTAATTAAATGACTGAACACGCGATACGATGATTCGTGTAGCTGGTCAATTACGTGCTAGCTTAAACCTGATCAAGGCATAAACCAAGCGCTTCGAGATTCCTCGGGGACATGCGTCCTTCATCTACGAGCATGCGTTACACACATGTTGCCTCTACACCTCGTAAACGAAATTGGCAGGACTTTGTGATGTGAGGGTGGTCAAAAATTATGGTCCTCTCGTATCGAACGTACGCGAATACGACGATTAATTTAATTATAGATCAAAAATTTGCGGGGCTGTGTGCGTGGAAGGAAGCCAGAAGTTCCGGCGCGTATGCAGCGTGCCGCACAACCAGAAAAGAATTCCTCTGAAATTATGTACCTGTCCATTAGCCGGACACTTAACTCGGTTCTGTGTGCATACGCATAATTTTCCACGCAACATGCTCCCCTTCCCCAGCGTCGTTCGCGCCCCTTTCGCGGTTACCCAACTAAGAGGCTAATAATTTCATTCAAGATCGGGTATAAACCCGTCCGAGGGAATAGGATGCGGTCGTTGCCTCGTTTCAGCGAATTCTCTGCGCCAGCCGCTACAGGCCGCTTCAGGGAACGTAGATTTGTAGGCGGGAAACACCGTGTAAAACCGTGGAATATGTTTCCGAGCCGAATACTTTCCGTGTCGCGACTCGTATCTTACACAATGTATATATAAACGTCGGAGAATACTTTCAGATAACCAGAGACAGGTACTTCCATACATCGACATTCCACCGTGGTCTCGTCGTTTCTTGTTATTTCAATACTTTGTGGTAGAAACTGTGAAGAAATCAACCTCGTTTTAACGTTGGTCAATCAAACGAACTAACTCAAGAAGCATACGTTGCTGTTAATGGTCAGCGTTACACGTGTACGATCCTGTACGTGATTCTGTACACTGTATAGTACCGACTTTTGAATCGGACGAGGCATCCACGGAAGTAAGTGTATGTTTGGTCTGGCTGGTCGGTACCCACATTGGCCACATGCAGCGAGTTGGTCGACAAGGATCAGCAACGCTGTGCAATATTTTATACTTGGGATGAGGGATCGCCTCGTTGGATGTTGCTTCTCCGAACTACTTCGCGTGTAATTCTAACAAACGGATAATTAACACGCGCTTCACCTCAACGCGTCCTTTTTGTTTTTCCGCTACATAATAAATACATCTGAAAAGTAAGGGAGGAAGGATCAGAAGTGCGTTATCAGGTTACAAAGATTATTATTGGGGGAAAGCAGAGAATGTAGGCGAAAGTATGGGGATCAGAGGAGAATGGTCAGGATAAAGTTAACTCAGAATCTACTGACAGGATGTCGACGATTACAGTAACCAGATAATTGAATTCGATCGCAAGATCATTTACGCGCAAGTAAATTCGCGACGGAGCGTGCTGGAAGCATAGCGATGGACGAGCTAGAAAGGATCAATTTACGCTGTTCGAGTTGCCCTTCGGCCGGATATTCAACGATATTCTCGCGATACTAATAATTTATCGTTAAGATTGAAAAAATTCTTGCTAGCGATCGAGGAGCTGCAACTTGTTGAAGAGAATGGCCCGTTACGACGTAAAAGCGTCTGTGCCGTTAAGGACACGCTTACGAGCAGAGTAATTTGTTCAAATCACAAGGAGATCACTACCGATGGCGCTCTTCCGCTTGTAATCGCATCTCGATTAGCTGACAGCTTCCTATGCCTCTGATTCTTCATCGCATACTTCGCAGCATGGTAATACGAAAAAATCGATCTTATCGAGAGACTATGTTCCGCTCGGAAACTTGTAATCTTTCTTCGGAGAACAGAGAGAACAGGGGCTAAATAGAAGGTAATTATGAGACATTTGACGCTAAGCATCGGGATATTTGCAAGGGAAGCGTTCCATTATCGTCACGGTTATAGTTTCCCTTGAGACTTTGGTGAGTGTTTTTCAACTACTATGAGAAATCAATCCTGAAAAGTGTCTGAGAACTGGAAGAGTTCGAAACTGGTAATCGGAAGTGTCTTCGAGAAAACGTATCCTGTTTAAACAAAGGAAGGATGAATGATGAAAAACAAGAATTATATCAGATTTTGGAAAAGTCGAACAGCAAAGATTAACAAGTTAACGAATAAAAATCGATTGGGAACATAAACAAGTTGGTAAACGTAAATTCGATCATCGAAACATTGTGTGTACGTTTGCAATTTGTCCGACGCGTGAAATTGGAAAAAACGTCAGCATCGGCATGATAAATAACGGAGACGCGTATGATTGGAAATGAGAAAAAAGCGCGTCGCAAAATCCATCTTCTCCGGTTGCTCTCGTTTATTTATTCTTTGCCTTTAATTTAACGTAACGAGCAGCCTTCCTTGGCAAGTAACGAAGTCTCCATTATCATTTGCAATTTTAATGGGAGGGCAGGTCGTGCGCGGAACGCTCCGACGTCTACGATTTATACAATGTCATTGCACGCGTTTCCAGCTCAATTTTCATTACGTCGATCTTCGTCTCATGTTGCTTCAATTAACGCCGGTCGTTAACTTTTCATGTTCAGCAGGGAATATCCGCTGCTTGCACGGATCGGTCGGTGTCTGGACTTGCAGTGACCGTTACCTTGGATCGACCTTAGTCGATTTATCGAGGCCGGTGAAATCAGACGCTCGATACCGAGCCAGGTTCCGTTCGACCGAACGCTCGATCGAGTTTGTTTCGATTTGTCAAACGCGATCGCATGGTACGCACAATGGCCTTGAACGTGCACGCGAGCATTCCGCTTGGGAATCCCGAGTTCGTTGAATGGAGAAAATTCGCAAGAAATTCAATGATGAATTCGAGGATGACGAAGAACGTCGTTAATCTGTTCGGAGGAAATATTAGCTGGCCGTTAGTATGATACAGAAATCCGTAATTATTAATCACACGGTTTTGCGGGACGCATTAGCCAAGAATTTCGTTATTAATCCGGGGAAAATGGTGATCGAGTTACGTTAAAATCGATAATCGCGTGATAGTCGCGAAGTATTTTATGTTATACATCTGTACACGACAGGGAAGATAAATGACGGATCATCAGGTGAAATGACCAACGATGAATTATGTAATTATCGTCGAATAACATGGATCACTACCGAGCAAAAAGCAACGTTCTTAGGAAGAAAACGAAAGATCTACCTGGAAACCGTTTCACATCTGTCATTACCGACGGTCGTAATATCGAGAAACGGTAAAATTAACCACAAATATGCATTACGTTAGCACTAGATGCATATGTACATGCATACTGCCATACGGTTACGAATCGGGAGTCTTACCTACGCTCGTTTAAACCTCTACAGTTATACAAATGCGTTTATTAATTTCTACGTTTCTCCTTGCACTTCGAACATTTATTGACACTAAATATAATAGTATAATCAAAACATAATATTAAAACGTAATGAAGCTCACATAATGTTCCAAGTTAACGTACATTTTTAGAGAAATGTAAAGTTGATGTCAGTATTCGTGGAAAAGATTGAGAGGTAAATGTCTATTTGATTGCCATAATTGTTCAGCTTCATTGTGGTTAGTTTCCAGATTAAGATGATGAATGAAATAGGCAATTATTTTTAACTGAAAAAAAGTTAGAGAATCCGAAAATTATGAAACTTTCTGTACAAGTAAAGTAATTTATGCCAAACCTATTTTTTGTTCGTGCTATAATTCGGTTCTAAAGAGTGGAATTACTTCTTGCAAAAAGTATAAAATTTTCTTTAAGACGAAATAGTAAGAGATATCGAAAAGAAATAAAAATTGTATAATTTTCTCATTTAAAAAATTCAATTTTCTCATTAAAGAATTCAATTTTTAAAATAGCGATGGAGTAATTTAAAAAATATGAATTATTTAAAAAAATTTTGCAGATGTGTACAAACCACACAATTTTTTGTTTAAAGTTTTTCTCTTGTCATTCTCGAGATATTTCGCCCTAAAAATATTTTGCATTTATTTCAAAGAGAGTTTTCATTCTTTAGAGGTGAATAAAATGACACGAACAAAAAAGGTTTGTATTATGCATGAATTACTGTACTTATACAGTATTATCTAATACTTTAATACTTCTTATATAATACTATAATATTACTACACTTATACTGTACTTATATTGTACTTCTATAAAGTCCCATAAATTACTAATAGGTTTTTTTGTTCGAAAAAAATTCTGTTCGAATTTATATATTTCGTGTAAACAAATATCTGTTTTTGTGGAATTTCTATAGAAAGAAGTGTTGAAGTGTTACATTTAGGAATACTTTTGAATAGTGTTCTTATGGAACAGAGATTTTAGAATCTGTGTAATAAAAGTTCTAACAAACAAGTTATTTTAGAATATTTAATTAAAAATCCATTTTTACATTAACTATTAAATAGTATTTAACGTCAATATCTGTTACAAATATTGAGAATTTTTTTAATATTGATGAACAAATTATCTATTCTTGCGATAGAAAAATTTTTATTTTTATATTTTATATTTTAAGTTCTATTCTGTTTGAAACTTTTATTTTTAAGAACATTTATTTATCTATTCTGATCAGGTCTTGTAACATTTCTGAAAAAAATTTTACAATCTATGTTTCAAATAGAACCTATTTGAAAGTCCCTCAGCTTTCTTGTTCCCTGAGTTCTAGGTTTCCTAACTTCTCTTGTAAATAGGCAGAGTAATGCATTAAAATCAAATGCACAAAGATACTTGTCTTCTAAGAAATTAGGATACAATCAATGACGAGAACAGTAAGGAAGACAAGCCTAGTCAGAAAGGTGTGATAACATTTCCAAGCAGGATGCCACGATTTCACAAGCGGGATCAACGCAAAGAATCAAACCAGAATTGTAAACAATCTCCGAATCGTGGTTTTCCGTTCCGGGATAACTTGGAATTAATCAGTCGTGACCAACTCAGAAGAAGGGTAGGATCGAAAACGTGTCCGCGTCGGAAGCTCGTTCGTTGTGCTGTCGATCTAACTTTTATCTGGCGACAAAAAAAAACTAGCAAGAGTACGCGTTTAACGTCCACGGTAATATTTCAGTCTAGTAGGTGGTAACAATTGCAACTGGCAAACCTAATCGCAATCTGGTTACAGTCGACAAAATGATCGGCAAATGTGCGGCCAACCGGCGATCGGGAGAGTCGACGAGCTCTCTCGAACGTTGTTATGTGGAACGGCGTTGATCGCGGTACAGTTACCTTAACGCCATCGAGCACATCCTTGCGGATTCTTTAACAGAACAGGCATGCGAACAGCTCGGCGCTTTATTACGGCCTGTTGACGAAACGGGAATAAATCGAGAAATCCGTGGACTCTTCATCCATTATCGAGACGGCGTTTTCTACCATCGTCGATATTGTCCGAGATAACTTATCTCGGTTGAAATCATTATATCGTCTCGAATTTTTGATAATTGATTTCGAGGTTATATTCGTTGATTTCAATGATCTTGCTACATTATATTAAGATCAATGTACCAAGTAATTTCATTTATGCATATATCCATCACTCGAACTTGGTTTTCGATGCGAACATTGATCTTGACAGGATATCTCAAAGATTAATCGTAAATAATTGTCACATTTTTTTTTTTACTAAAATTTCTATTTAAATATTTTCGTGATACTGCAAGAAGAAAAACGTAACGACAAATAAAAAGATCGGCGAAGAAGCGCGACGAAAACCGGCGGTATCTTAATCCAGACCGCAAACTGTGATCTTCAAAATGATATTTGATTATTACAGTGAACGCCACGAATCGAGCGAAACTTTCGAGGATCAGAGATTATTGCAATATTATGTTCAACAATATGAATTCCAAATCATTCGCGCGGTCTCGATCGAAGAAGATCGGTTTGATCGGATTCGTAAATAACACAAGGTTGTTTAAGTATCGTTGCTTGGAGGAATGTGTTTAATGGAGGAAATGCCTTGATTGCAGGATACGATTCTTAAAATGGTATTCGCCGACGTCGAAATTAACATGGAAGACCAGAGAACATAATCGAGCGTTTGAAATTACGCGAGTGAAATTTGCATGCGATCCCAGTCGTAATTGCAGACAGCCAACGCCAGCTAGAAATAACGCAGGAAGCACACCTCGCGAAGAAGCTGGAGCGGTTCTAGAAGAATTATCGTCCTTGCGAAGCGTATTACAGTTATGGGAATCGAAAGGAAAGGAAATTACTGGCGCGTAAAATGAAACATTTCCAAATTAATAACGCATCAGTTTCTCTGGTTAAAGATATTCCTATTCAGAATCGTTGTCTAATGTACCGTAAACGTGGTCACTTCAACGTCGAATTAAAAAAAGGGATACTTGAAATCGATAAATTCTGGTGCTCCAATTCGATACGATCTCCGTGCTTGAATGTTGGTCGCATTCCGGATAATGTTTCCTCTTTGCCACGAATAAGTCTACGATCTAAGACACTGAGAACAAATTTACGAAGAAACAATCGAGAAAGAACGAATTTCGATGGAAAAAGAGAAAGACGAAAAACAGATCTAAAATCCAGAGGATTTACCTTCAATAGCGACCATGAAATTCTTTAATTACGTACATGATTTTCAAAAGGGGCAATTATCCTCGGTGGATCGTTTTTCTATCTCTTTCTTGCCATGCTCTGCTGCCACCAAAACCGAAGCAGCTTCTTTCTGTCGGTTTTGCAATTGTCTTGGCCGTCACGCAATTCTTACCTGCTTCACCGTAGAGCAAAGGTATCTCTCCTCTGTCGCAGTTCTCTCTGATCAAATAAAATGTCGCTCGATAT
>CAJDYZ010009149.1:185009-205292 GCA_903986555.1 Heterotrigona itama
GAAACTGACATCCGGGATAGCGAAGTATCGGCGTAACCGAGAATACCGTGCGGTTTTATTACAGCAGCCAGCGGATGCAGCCGCGCGGAATTGCAAAAACTCGCGGCCTCTAATCAGAGATCGCGTCGCATCGCACGACGAGCTATCGTCTTCATCGTTGAACTTGTCCATGCCAGGGCCTTTACCGTCCGACGCCGAATTAATCTCGCTTATTGCCTCAACTTGACCCTCTGCCACCAAGTACGAACGTTGCTCGCGCTTCCTGGTCGCAGTTTTCTCGATACATTCTATCCACGATCTTCAAATCGACCCTCGGAAAAGATCCTTTCCTCCGCTTCGTCTTCGTTTTTCTTTTTATGAAACGAAGCCAGTATGATATTTCCGCAACAGCGATACGCGCACACGTATCAGCCATCTCGATCGAGCACGTTCCCCGTTTTCACCGAACGTGATTCAGTTCAAAGCGAAACCAAAACTCGAAGTGATAGTGGATAGAGAAAGACGAGCAACGAAGCGACAAGGTCGGACGTCGTATTTCTAGAATTCTTACCGATGGTCAGTTTATGGCGAACGAGCAAGCATTTCATTGGAAAACAAATCGCTCGACAAACGATTTAGAAGCAATTAACGCGGCTGCCGCGCGAGGCTAAGGGCGAGATACAGAGAAAAGGAGAAGAAGAAGACCAGAGAGAAGAAAGGAGAAGGAGTGGAAAAAAAACGGTAAAATGTCACTGTTCCCTAATTACGCGAAGTAACTAGCCTGTACTGGATCTGAAAGGAAAGGGAGAAAATAGAAGGGAAGGACAGGGAGAAAGAAGAAGAAAGAAAAAGATAGAGACGCACGGAAATATCGTAGCCACGAAGAAGCGAGAGATCCCCCTTGGATGGAGCCGCGGTACCGCTAGATCTCGCGGCCAATCGCGCGGCCTGTTTACGCGAACTCGTCCAATCGTCAACCAGGTTTAACCGGCAAGCAAACGCGACCACCACCCGGCCAGCACCGTTTATAAAGTGAGCTCGATGCGCCGCCTCGAAGACAGAACCGTGCCGACAGCCCAGCCATTAGGAACGTTGATTTTTTTCCATCTATCCGTCCGTCCGTCAGTCCGTCCGTCCGAAGGAAGTGTTCCGTCGCGTGTGATCGCCCGGTGAACGAAAATTCGGTGAAGGTTTCTCGATCATCCCTGTCGTTCCTTCTTCTTCTCCTTCGGTTCCCCAAACATCTCCGGTTTCGCGGAGTTTCGCGGCAAAGTTCGAGCGAAAAACTAGTGATAACCGAAAGTGATAAGAGAGAACTGGTGAACCGAAGAGCCAAGTTTGGTATCGAGTGGATTTCTAATAAAGGTACGTGTGGAATATCACTGGTGGGATAAATGTTCGAACGCATCGGCGATGAAGATTCTCCGATTCTTCTTTGATAAGGGACATCCAATGATTAAGAGTTCACCACAGTTCAACGATCGATCAACGCTTACCGCGAGGACGTGATAAGGAGAATAATAGGTTTGTTATTTACCAGATGAGAATCTTCCTCGCCGTTACTTTCGGATACGTATTCGTCAATTAGGTGGCTCGACCTACGTGAGAATAGATAAAACACATTTTGGATATATGTTGGATGGTTATGAACATCGAACGTAACATACGAGCCTGATTGTAAAATATTGCCAGAAGAGCGAAGACCGATGGTATACCGGAGAATCGATTCTGATCAGACGCGAGCGATGATCGATCGAGGCGGGAAAATAAAAGTACGCGCGATCGGCGCAATGCCTCGTGGTCGCCATTCCCACGGTGAGAGTCGAGCAAACGCGGTTCAAAGTCAGGGCCGTGTTGAGCAACGGCCAAGGCCCATAATATCGAATGAATGCGAAGCCGCGCATGAAACCGAAATGTTGTTCCTCCGTCACGCTTCTTTCACCATGCCAGCACACTTTAATAACCTTTTAAAACTAGCAACGAGATTGCGAGCGTCGAACGCTGCTCGTGGATCAATACCGATCTGTTTTTATCGCAAGCGAAGAATAGACTTTTTTTTTTGACAGACGTTATTCACGATTCTATTATGAGCTACGGCATAACGCGTGAATAATTGTATGGGAAGTAAAACGGGTTTTCGAATCGATCAAATAATTTCAGCCACTGAATCATTTTGTCGTATCATGCCAGGTGAAATGTTTTACAAAGAGAAGAAAAGTTTGAATAGATTGGATATTTTGAGCCGTACAGACACTCATTTGTATTCCTGATAACCGGATGATTTCGTGTCGGCTCGCGACACCAGCCGAATATTCATGCTGGTACCTTGTTTCGACTAGTCGGAAGTCCATCGACCCTCCGAACAAACACGCCAGCCTCACAATACGTAAATTCCACGAATTCGGTAATATCACGTCAAATTCCGATCAAGAATTGAAAAAAGAAAAGTTTATAAAATTTCTAAAAGTAAAGTAAGCAAATCTTAACCATATATAGGCGTATGTATGGAAAATATTTTGAAGGAAGTACGCGTGTAATTTTGTACCGTGAAACGGATTTCGAAAGTTCTGAAACTTGAAAGTTGCGAGCAGGTGTGCATTCAGTGTGGAAGCACGCTCGAAGTCGGTAAGTTCAATGCCGGGAAGGCGTAACGCTCTGCCAATATTCGCGCCAGCGCGGCGTCATTATTTCGCGCGCTGCTTCGCAAAGATTACGAATCGTTGGGTTCAGGAAATGCTTGGGCTTCAGTGCTATCGTCGATTATCCGTTCCGTTGAATATTAGTTGAAACACGGCCGTGCAAAGATACACGATCGCCTGTACTTACGCATTTCTGATGGTCTTCCGATGAGTCATTGAAGATAAAGCGACGCGCGCGTAAACTCTTCTCGTGAAATGTTCGAACAATGGCGATTATTCGTGGCTAACAAACGGAGCAAACGAAAGATTGAATGAATGAAAGTGTAATTGTCGGGCGACCGGGGAACGTTGTTAGAAAACACAAAGCGTCGAGAACCGTCCATTATGGTTCGCGCGAAAAGTTCAACAACCATTAAATCATCGGGTATATTTAATTGCATAACTCGCACACACTTAATTACTTCTATGTCACGCACATCTTACGGCGCGCAAAAGAATCCCGATTAAATTTGAAAACAATAAAACTTTATAAATAGTAAAGGCTTTAAGGGCTGCGTACACAGAGAAACGGTCACACGTATAATTACGTATCTCGCGCATCGAAGGCGATAGAAGCAAGATATGCGAGGGATTCGCATTTGCACCGTGTAATATTATATCACCGTGTGTACTAATATTAGAATCATAAGCCGATGAACCAATGTCTCTTTTCTATTTTCATAAATCGTCAACTGGAAAATTCCAGCGAGATCAACATTGACTCGCACAGGTGCTATATTTGTACAATGAATCGCTCGAATGACTGTTAGAAAGATCGTTAACAAAAAATTTTAATTCGTGTGCCTGAGACGTTTGTTGTGTAACGTAGAATCTATACTACTCCCAAGGACTCGTTTTGCTTTGAAACAACCCAAAAAATATTAACATCAAGCAGGATCATGGACACTATAGAATCCAGAAGGAAAGAAGCTCACTGTTACTTAGAAGTGGCGTGCGCGCGCAGACTCATCGCGCCGTGACGAACTCTTTCTTCATCACCGCCATCATCATCATCACCGCGATCATCATCCTCATCACCGTCGCCGTCGCCTTTTCTTAAAAGCTTTGCTTTCTGCCTTATCGCCGTGTCACCAGCGTCAACCAGCGAGGATCAAAGTTGAATGAACTTGAGAACTACAATTGAAAATAATCCGGGTTTTCCTTTCGATCGCGACGGCCAAGTTTTTTGTAATGTTCTGCAAACACCTGCTCGTGACTCGATTCACGGGAGCATCGTTCCCGAGTCATGGAACTTAATTGCATTTGTCAGAAAACAGTTTGATTAACGATCCTTGATCCCGCTTATTTCAACAATTATCGAACGAACAGCATTTTGTTGTATCCGGTCTGTCGCAGTGGCAATGGCGAGCAATCGACAGAAGAAGAGAAAAATGGAAAAGTCGCCGAAGTGACAAGCGCGACGTTTTTCATTTGACGATTCACGCGTATCTACCATTCGGCTCAGCGATGCTCTCTTCTGCCCTGTCAGTTCCTTCCCTTTTTCCTCTTTCCCCGGACTCGCAGCCACGACCTGCCCCACTATCTCGCATTCAGCCGATGAAGGATCTTTCAGGCGCCGCGCCGCCTGGCCGTTGACCCCGAGGCTGCCTACGGCCCTGACCATCTTAGTAACTCCGCGCTTCGCCTGCTTAGATATCCGTTGTTGGCCGACCTTCTTCTACCGACCACCCTTTGGAATTTTATCCCGCGAAATCTTTCCACGTAATTAACGTTTCCTCGTCGAGCGTCGCTAAGCGTCGTTCTAACAGCGACCGGTCCGTTGTTCACCGTCTCGTCTCGTACGATCCGCGTCAACCGGTCCTCTTGTCGCCAAGGAAACTATCAACAGGTGTTGAGAGACGCAGGAAATTCACATCTCTGCTGCAACTCTGCTCTATAAATCTCTTCGTGGAACTGTCGCGTCCTTTTTCGACGATTAACGACTTCTTCTCCTGGAGTATCTCGAATCTTTAAGGATTCCGAGCTTCGATCAATATTTCTTCTTCATTTGGCGGAAGTCTGGCATCGTTCAGCCGACGAGACGCGATCGAGTAGAAACAACGATCCGTCAGTTTGCCACGATGCAGCCGGCGGCTGAAGATGTATGTGAACCGCATAACGGATGTCGGATTCATAAGTGACACGCGTGGAATGTCGTAACAAACGACCGGTTACCAAGCGGCAGACTAATTCTCATTTGCGAACAATGAGGACGGTGCCTGGGTTTTGCGGGCGCGTGGAACGAAAAGCTAGATTATGATCGTAGTAAATTACTTCGATTCGTGCGTCGCCGTGCGACGACCTTTCGACATTCTTCCAGTGATCGTTCTCCGAGGATTCCAGCTCCGACTCGTTCACGGAAGACACGGCCGTTCATAGAAGGTATTTAAGGTATCTCATTATGGCTAACAATATCCTCGAACGCACTCTTGCCTATTATCTCTTCCGCCCTTAATCAGTAACGCTCAATTTCTAACTCGTAATTTGCGCGGACGGTGTACACGCTCGAAAGGAAGAAGCTACGCAGCCGGCGGGAAAGTGAAAAGGAAACGAGCCAAAGGAGAAACCAATTACTCGGTGGAGAACGATTAGCTCTCGAAAACAAACGAACTTGCCTGTATGGAGGTAGCAAGGTAAAGGTGAAGGTAGCATCAAATTTCCAGTCGACAACGTTAAAATCGAAAGGGAGGATAATAATACGATTAATGAAAGATAATAATACGAAAATCGAAATTGAACGACGAGCGTAGGTTCATTCAGAGACGAACGAAGTCGAAAGACGAAACAAGACGATAGAAACTCATTATCGAACACTTAGCACGTTTTATAGCTACTTCCTGGCTATACTACACAGATAGGTACGCGCGCATTTCATCAATTCACTCGGCACAACCTTCAATAATTTCACTCTATTGCTATCACTGGCATTTCCTCGAGATTGCAACCGAAGCCTCGCGTTTCCCCGGCAATTTAAATATAACATGAAACCTCCGGATAAATTATTCCGCTCGAGTCGGAGAGAAATTACGCTTTAATTTAAGCGATCGGTAGTTTAGATTTCCTGCTTTTCTAATCCCATGGAAGATTTCTTATGAAACGAAACTGCCTGCCAGTCGGACGCCTACCTCAATCAGTTCAGAACGCTTCGTTCTTCATTATAAAGTAAAAATAAAGGGTAATTCCCTCATCCATCCAAGAACACTTGCACAATTGGTCGTTTAGAACGTACTGAAAAACAAGAAGAGAATATCTAAATCGGTTGTGTAATTTCGGCGGCCTGTGTAATCCATCGGGGAAAGTCTTCTCGAGCACATTTGCTTTGCCTGTGGTTGAAACGGCTAATACCTACTGGCAATTTCACGCTGATTTTTGAAATCACTAATGAAAGATCTTCAATCGGGAACGCACGATGTACAGAATCAGCGGAGCTTTTAATGAATTCAGCGCAATCTTCTTAACTAGAATAGAACCTAGATAACAAAGTACGCTCGTGAACGTTGCACGTCTTTGACAAAAAAATCATAAGATAAGACGTGATATTGAATTGCGCCTTCTGCAGATCGCATCACTTGTAAATTGATAGATCAACGGTACGACGATCGACATTCGTGCATCGTGTCGACGAGAGGCACAATGACGGAGATACGCAATCTAGATGACTAGCATTGGCTACCATGACGAGATCGGATGAAACGGAAAGAAAAGCCTCGTATTGATAATTTGTTGTACTTTTTATCACGGATAAGAGTAATAATAATTCTTTAATGGAGTTGAAACGTTCGGATCTATTTCCTTTATTTGTTTCAACCACCCTCGCTCGCAACTTTTCGTAGGCCACATTATGTAAGTAAAACGGTTGTACCGGTCTCCGACCCGGTTCTTGGACCGTCAACGCTCTACTGCGCTAAAAACATACTTTACCTTGTCTCGTATCGTTCACTTCGTTCAATTTTCCGAACTTTCTTCAACCGTTACTGTTATTGACATTTGCCTAAAGCTGTCAGCGTTGTTCGCTGGATTTTCGCGACTCGAAGAACTACGAGATCGGAATATTCAGCGGAGGAGTCGATTCGATTCAACTCCTTGGAAGAACAAGCGTTTCGAAACCGTTTGCCGCAGCCCGTTAGAAGGCCGGCCACCAAAACCATGTCGTTGGCGGAAGGAACACCGGAAAGAAGAAGCCGGTTTCTGTTCAGCGACTACGTCTGTTCGCCGACCGCAAGCATCGCGAGAAAACGAGGTGCTACAGTTTCTTGGATAGATGTCGATGCTTCGATAGAACTTTTCTCGAATAGAAGACTCCACTGCTGAAACTGTATTAGCCTATCAGGTTTCGCGATCTTGGAAAAGTGCTTCCCGCGGAGGAATGGATTTCTGACGAAATTCTGCCCCATTCGGTTTGTCCGAGAATCGAGCAAATGCGCCACTTAAATCGAACAAACGCGTGCTGATATCGTTGAACACGAAGTATCTGCGTCACCGAACGGTAACCAAGTTTTTGCGGCATCTATTTGTGATAACGACCGCCTGGCAACGGCTTCTAACATCAGGTGGGTGTGAAAATAGAACAGTCGTCCCCGTTTCCTTCATTCCATCCTATCGCGAGCAATCATGTGACATTTGCTTAGTGCTTAAACCATGATATCTCCAGGCCGTAAAGTCGTCCATGAAATGTACCGCTAGATCTTTTGGTCGTGATGTTTCAAGCACCGTTTAAAGATCGACGAGAACGTGTAATCATATTTGCCAATCGATTCGCGACTAGCATGTAATGGGCAATATAAATTGTTTCGTGAGAACGACAACGATAATACTGACAGGAACGGAAGAAAGAAAAGAATGAAGAGCGCGATGCAGATAGAAGAGCAAACAGGGACACACACGACTGTTGTTGTTGCAGAATATCGGCTGCGCGGAGTTTGTGGACCGCGCAACGGTAACCGCTCTTCTAAAGCGCGAATCGTGAGACTTGCATTCGTACACCGTTACACTTATGAGCGCAAACTCCATAAAACGCCGCGACCTTAGTTATCGAAGCTGGTCGGCGAGGCCATGGCCACGGCCGCCAACGACGCCCACTGCTCGCTCGCCTTTATATTTCCTCGGTGCAGTGCCGTTCTGTTACCGTTAACCGTTGTGTTTCCCTACAAATCTCGTTCCACGTCCTTCTCTACTCACGACTCTCTGCCTCTATTGCCAATTTGTGTGAATTGATGGTTACTCGCAATCATCACCTTCTCGCGAAAGGGCAAAAGAGATGTAGGACAAAGAGTCACGACATGATGGTGAATTGTGAGTTAAGACATGCGAAATAATGATGAAAATTGACGAACAGTGTTGGAAAATGTATAAGGTATCTCGAAATTGGTGATATAATCGAGTAAGAAGTGAAAGAAAAGAGTCGAAAAAAAGAATTTTTTTTTATTAAACCTTTAGTTTTCGAGAAGATTATTTTGAAACTTTGTCAAGTATATACTCGAATTTATTTAATTCTATACTGTACAGGCACGAATAATCGATATGAGTGGAATAAAATATTTTCATTTATTAGGGCGTTATTTACAAAAAAATAGACTTTGAATATGTTTCGTTAAAAATTAGTACACATGTACTCGATAAATTGCCAAACTCGATTTTCTCGGTTATTCTACATTTTCTATTTATTTCAGAATAACCTTCTGTTAATCTTTTCTGTCGCGTCTATAATTAGCTAGATTGAAGTAATACTTGATAAATTTTCAAACTCGATTTCCATCAAAACGAAGGTTTTAATGAAAAAAATTTTATTCATTCTTTTCCACTCTTTTCTTCGCGTAGAATAATTTTCTACTCGGTTGTAGCAACAGTTACAAGACACTCTGTATGTATCTTGTAGTAATCTATAAAAAGAGGTAGTAATCTATAAAATATACAAAACAAAAATTAAGACTATAATGAAGTAGTGCATAATATTAGATAGTTTCACATCGATGATAATTCATAGACTGAAGATGACAAACGATCAGGAAGAATAAAGATTATAGTGATAGAAACCATCAAACAACATGGAAGGATCCCGTTAAAGAAATTGACAAATCTCCTCAATATATTTGTAGGATAAAGCCAAAAAGTAAGAAAAACTGGGAGAAGATCGAGAACAGACCGGAAACGAAGAATTGCCATTTAAAGTGAATCGCCGGTTCCCCCGGCTATATGCAACATCCTGTTGATTCCTAGCAGAGCTCAGGAGAATCAGCCTCATCTTTAATGCTAATGCCGGCGTCGAACGTCTATTTATCGCTGATCTCGTTCAAGGAGGAAAAAGGAAAGGAATCTCCTAAGCAACGATCTGTTAAACGATCGTTCGCCATCGAACTTACGATCCTGTCGATTGCATTATTTTCAACCCAGCGTATTTTCCTATCGTATTTTCTCGATCGTTCGATCCTGGAAAATGACATTCCTTCGCAGGAATTTTTTTCGTTAGTGTCGTCGTCTGCGAACGATAAGCAGCCAGCAGTGCGTAGTTTCCCGTTTCTGCCAGCAATGCTACGCAACGGTGCTTCTGTTTCTGTTCGCGGTATGGATTTGTAATCGCAAATGTGCACACCAATATAAATATTGAGCGATCGCAGATGGTGTACGAGCGTGTCTCGTTCCGACCGGTGAATTACGCTTCGGACGTCCATTAACGGTACATCTTATAGATAGAATAGTCGTGGGATCGCGATCGCGGATTTCAATCGCGCATTCTGACAGATGCCACGTAATTCAATGTCATCGATTTTCCTTCCGAAAGGGATGCACTTTTTTTTTTATCGCGAGTCGGCCTACCGCCGATAGATCGTGCATCGAAACGTTTTCGTCTAAACGACCGATCCGAATGAACTTCCGTCGGCTGAAAGTAAGTAATTACCGAGCTGACAGAGGAGTGGGTGTACGTAATTGCGGCAGGATTTACGATGCCACTGCGGACGATTAATCAAGGAAAGCGGGTGAGACAATTAACCGAGGGGGAGCGTGCACAGAACGAATTTAACAGGACCGTTATCCGATTCGATTCTCAGTTTTGAATTCGATTTCCTAGAATCGTATAACAAGGCGAATAAGCGATTCTAACGACGCAACGGAGAATTAATAACACGACCGAAACGACGATAAAACGTCTTCCTTTTCTGTACAATGTCCAGAGAGGGCCAAACGAGGTAATGAATCTCCGAGTTTAATGCGATTCTGTGATTTCTTAGGGTAAACGGCGAAGAATTAATGGCTGCATCTTTGACACGCGATAATTAAATGCGCCGATGCGAATTGCTCTTTTCGTAATTCACCATCCAGATTTACTACATCGTAAAAGATTCCAAATTGTTAATTAATTCCCGTCGATCACACCACTTCCTCTCTTTCCCGTTATTCATGCGTTTCTCGAAAGAAACGCGGATGGTGTGAATGGCGCGAATTCTCGTCGATTATTTCTATTTTTTTCTTATTGCTTGTTGTCTTGCTTGCAATCGGCTGTGTCAGGTGTACGCGCGATTCCATGAACAGGCTTAATTAACAAGTAACTGTAACAATTAGAGACACGATGTGGCCAATTGTTCCCATCCGGCGGGAATAATTCGTGATTTATAATCATTGCAGACCGTTATCTTTCTCTTCTCTCGACGAAATACGATACGGCGATAGTAGGGATGAACAAGCGAGACAAGGGCAAGATTCGCGTCGAACCAAGTGATAGAGAGAGGACGAGATAGAATTGTCGATTCTAATTCCACGCGATGCGCGCCTAACTGTATGCGATAACTGTGGCACAAGGTGAACAATCTTTGTCGACTTTAATGCGACTTTAACGACAGCAGCTCTCACCGTTACCGGTATATAGGAAGTTCCTGAGAATCAGTCAACGGAGAGAATTATTGTTTTCCCGGGGATTACACATTGCAGCTTTATACTGCGTATCACCCGTTCGTTTTCTCCACTAACATAAGATTCATCGCGTCAACTAACATTTCAGGACGAGTTTCCGACTTAAAAACCCCGCGTACACCATCTCTATCTGTGACGATTTAAGAAGTTTGTCATTCGAATCTCAAAAACGAATCGCCTAGAATTTCTATGAAGATGCGAAGCACAATCCCTGCCATTTTTGCGGCACATTATTTGTCCACATCTTCGTTTTTAGAAATTTGTACACGTTGAAAAGATTTGCAAGCATCAATTTGCTACACACGAAGTGGAAACACGAAGAATTATTTGTTTCTTATACTTAGATTACAGGTGTTTGTGGAATTTTATATTTTTATAAGAATAATTAAAGAAACAGAATCTAGATAGAAAATTAATTTATATAACCATTAAATGTTACGAAGAGTATTATATTTTAAATATTTTAAATAGTGTCATATTATATTTTAAATCTAATTTTCCATGTTATTTATTTATTTAATTTTTCATATTATTTATTTACTTATTTATTAACAAAAGAAAACGTACAAAAAGAAAGAAAAAAATGGTACCAATAAAAGAAAAGAAAAAATAAAAAATGAAACAATAAAATAAAATAACACAAAACAAATAGCAAGTACCATAATGATGAAAGTGTAAATGTAAAAGAATTATGCCATATTTGTAAAAGAGGATGCATTACTTTACGGATTTTATATTTAATCCGAGATTGCGAGTCATTAAAAAGATCAAGATCAAAATCTTTCTAATCTTCTTAGCTATATGTTGGAAATCCTGAATGTAAAATCGAATTGCTCAAATTTAGACATAAATATACTAAAAAAAAGGAAAATCCCTAAGACATCCAGAAAGCGCATTTAAGTTATATTCCTATAATAAAGGAAGTCGATTTCTGCATTAAACACCCTGCGAAAAAAAAGTAAATCAGAAATTCGACGCCTCATCCATATGCATCTGAGAAAGAATACGTTCATAATTTAAATATTTCATTATACCAATATTTCATCATTAATATATGATCATTGAATACTATTGATTTCTCAAACTTATAGTAAAAATTTATGCTGAATTCTTTCTAATAAAGCACAATGAGTTGCATAGAAAGGAGACCAGATAACGGAAGTATTTATTACTCCAACAATAAATATGGAATGAGAATATGGAATAAATATGGAATATGAAACAAGAAAAAAGTACAGTGTACGCAAAATAAATGAGTTCTTAAAATATTAAAAAAAACATTATGAAAATATTAAAGATACACTCTAAAAATCATGTTTAAGATCGTAGAAGTTTTACAAATATGTAAACAACGATCAAATATTCATTAAAACATCCAGATCTTTAAACATGGTGACGATGATATGATATTTGCGTTGCCTCCACTTTTGCGTCTTTAAATTTTTCATAAATGCATAAAAATTTACAATCCATTTATATTTTCGTTTACGGATTTAAAAGAGGATGAATGCAAAAGCAATCGACCCGCTTCATGATAGATGGATAGATTTGCTTCAAAACGGTCGACTAGCCTAACGAAAGAATTTTAGTCGAGCCTGCTGGTTCGTTCTTTGTCCCAGCAGGATTCTCGCTTCTCTCCTTTCCTCTCGATTTTATGAGGAGCTCCACCCTCCATCGTCGAGAAACTGTTTATCATGGCGAAAGAACTTTTATCGACCTTATTTTCATTTGCAGTAAAAGAAAGAAAAAAAAAAAAAAAAAAAAAAAAAATGGAGGCAGTTGCGCCGACCTCGCAACGTATAATTTAGGAGCGATCGAATCTGCGGAACAAGGCCCACTAACGTGTTCTATCTCTCGCAGGCCAATCCTGGAAGGGAGCGCTGCATCGTTCGGTATAATTTTATGTTTGACTATCGGCGCGACGCACCGAACATCGAGCGCAGAACTTTCTGTTCTCGGGAGCGCTATTAATATTCAACGGGCGATGCGACCGGTTCCTCTGTTTAGCCGCTTCTTACACGACGAGTTGCGTCGCGTCGGTGGCAAATTAATTCATGACTACATCGATGCAAACGGAGGCCGACTTTAGGCCGTACCGTATCTGCGAGGTTGCATCTGCCTGAACTTCATTAATTGTAACGTTAAATGGAACGGGAGAGACTGGATCGCTGCGTTCAACCACGCAGAACTGTCAGTTGCGGTACAACCGCAAACGGAGTCTGAGATATCAATACCGTTAAAATCGAACGGAAACAGCTTCGATCGTTCTGTTCCATTTTCGACAATAAACTTCTGCGCGGCAGAAAATGAATCTCGCGTTGTGTAATTTTATGAAGAAAATGGATTTTCGCACGACCGGTGCCCTAATCAGACGTAAGTCGTAACTTTGCAGTATCGACTGATTTATGAACAACATGTTCATAACGCAGTGTAGCTGTCGACAAATCTCTGGAATTTCTCGAAACAATCGATGATATCAACAGCGATGTAGCTATCGCTCGAAGCGAAGAAATTGAGGTGAGGCGACAGCGGCGAGTCACGACTTGGACATTCCGAGTTTAACGGTAAATCGCGTAACAAATCGAACGGCCGATGAGAAATGGTCAATGAAACGCGGCACGACTAGTTTGGTAACTCGAATGGTTGTCCGATTAAAACCGTTGCTTGGTCAACTTTTGCTCAACCTAATTCCAGCTGACCCTGGATGAAGTTCAAGGCGAATTTCGGGTCGAAAGTGGGCCTTCCCTTCTCCTGCCAGTAAAATGCCATCGAACGAGTAGAACTGCCGCAAAAGGAAGTAACCTTTCTAGATTTTTCTCCAGCCTGGAAAAGGTCAGAGGTCTATGTTGATATATGCCACTGATATTTGTTCCCGAACAAACTATGGATGAAACTGATCATTGAATTACAAATGTAAAAGTAAATGGACAAAAATTAATAAATGAGTAAATAAATTTCAATGTAAACAGTACGTTCACGAAACGTTCAAGGATCTATGTAACAGTTTTCTTATTACTGCAAAGATTATACAATCATCATTTATCGTAAAGTTACAGAACACACATTCTTTTGAATCAAATTTACTAGACTCGAATTACCATTGAAAATGCATTCGATTTGAAGACGAAGATTCAAGTTTAGCAACATAAGAAGATAAGAATATAAGACCCATAACATAAGAATATAAAACGTATGGAGTCTAACAAGCGAAGGGAATACAAATTATTAAAAATATTTGTCATAATACTAAAGAAGTGCAATTCTTTTACACGTCATAAAATTTGTAGAATTTAGATCGACAGATACTTGGAATTTTCTTTTACAGCCACAATATTAAAAAGTAAGATTTTTACCGTATTAAATTAACTGAGAAAGAAGTGCAAATGAAATGTTACGTTAACGCATTCCGACATTCCAATTCCATGGCTAAGGATTATAGTTAGTTTTACACGCACCTGGGATTGCGCACGTGTTATTGCGATAATTTCTGTGGAGTAGCGATTCCTTCGCTCGTGGTCGCGGAAAAAGAAAAAAAAAGAAAAATCTGTCTGAAGGATCGGATGAACTTGACACTGAGATTGCTTGTCTACCCTCGGCCGTCAGTCGTTGACCACCCAGATGGAGCAGTCTATTAGCTCTTAACTGCACGATTATTTTCAAGGAAGGTTCGTTTCATTAAAAACGATCAGATGCTCGTCTGGTTTGTTAAATCGCGTAGCTTGCCACAGTTTGAAAGAGAGTTGTTAAACGGAGCATTACCTTAACGATATGAAACACTCCTGGTTACTCGTGACTGCACGAATCGCTTGAATTTCTCATCAGTTTTTCCATGGAGTAAAGCACAACGATACTTTTCTCAATTAAACGCTTATTATTGGAATTCCACATCCTTTTCAAAGTTTCCTTCGTCTTTGGAAGTAACGGTTGATTATCTGACTAATAAAGATCCGCCGCTAGTGATTGTAAAACGGACGAAAGAAAAAGGTATCGATCGGAGAAAGGAAACGAGAAGGCGCACTTCCAACAGTCTCTCCTCCCTTCGATTCCCAGCTTCGTGCTCGTCTTCGCGTAACGGTATAAGCTTCCTCGAAACGAGGTCGAAACCAAGCGATTCGAAAAATCTTGAGATTACGCAACCAAGCCTGGGCCTCCGGTGATTAATCGTTTCGTGAACACCCAGTAACATCCACCGACTCATGAACTGGCATATCTTCTTTCCGCGCAACAAACCGCCGCATACCGTTAACTTTTTGTTTCCGAGTCTTTCCAACGAATTCCATAGAGAGTTTCCGATTCGTGGAAGAGAATCATTCGTTTACGCTGTTCCAGATCAATCTTGATCGTTAAGTAAAATTTCTTTCGTCAACATTTTAATTATCAATCGTTCAAACCCTGTCATTCCTTTCACTTTTTACTTTAGTAAATTTCTAATTTAACGGTTTTTCCTAATTTTGACTATTTCGCTACCGTTTCTTTGATAAGAGGTTCATTTTGTTATATGTATCCACTGAAACAAAAAAATCAATCGAGGAAGATCGAAAAAAGATGAACATTCACAAGCTATTTATTGTACTCGATGAAAATTATGTTGTGTTTGATACCATTTCATCTAATAAATTATCACAGATAAAATGAAGTAAATTTAAAATATGTAGTATCTTCAGGACATGAATAAAAAAATTTTTTAATATAACTTTCCTCAGTTAATTTCTTATTTTAAAAATGAAATGAAGCTTTTCAAAAAGAATCTGTAACGAAATAGGTAAAATTAGGAAAATCTACGAAACTAAAAATTTCTCGTCTTTTTTTGGAATAGCATCTAATTGTAGAATACATAAAATGTAGAAAATTTATATTCAACATTAAAAATAAATATTAAAAGACCATTTATATTTTTATATTTTGTTAGTAATATCTCTAAAATAAGATGTCTATTTCAAATTATATATAGAGGAAAATAGCAGCATATTCGTGCTTAACGGTATATTATTAGAATGTTTATGACCTTTGTATCAAATTAAATTAAATTTAATTTCCTGTATTCTCGTCGTTAATTAAACTTCAACGCATTTATGCGTCGCTTAGCTCAGTTATTTTGTCTATCCAGTTGCTCTTCCAGATTCATTCACACTAATCCGCTTATTCAGAATGTTTACAATAAATTAAACTGCTTTCTGACTCACTCAACACGTTTAAAAATAGCATCTGTAGAATTATTGCTTCGTAACGTACCACCACTGTCGTATATTTTTTTTTTCCAGTACTATTTCCTATTTATTCCTAAAAGTATTATTTCATACTTGTTACTATTGTTTCATACTGTTATCTTAATATCTTAATATTTTTTACTCTGTGGTAGAACATTTTTGTGTTCTTTTAAAGAATTTTTATATATACACTTGCTGACAAAAGTTAAAAAACTTTGAAGGCAATTTGGTATAAATTTTTTTTTCATCCGATTCGATAAAATCGAGTTTAAAAAATCATGAGATATTTATAGCAACATATGTATCAAAAAAGAGTTATTCAGTCCAAATGTTTAAAGTCTGATGCAATTGGAAAAAAACGTCGAGTAGTAATTTGATAAATCGAAAAGCATTAGAATCCGCTAATTTTTTCCTTAATTCGTTGAGTCGAGTTATATATGCAGCAATGAATGTAATATTTCCAACAGTACTTATGGTACAATAAAAAGAAAAAAGGAATATTTTGCGAAAACTTGTCATTTTCAACGAATAGAAAGGATAGCGAAGCGATATGATACACACGTTATGAATTATACAAATATCTCATGAATTTTCAAATTTGATTTTTTCGTAAAGCTTTGAATAAAAAAAATTTTATATCAAATTTTTTACTTATTTTTCTGCGCAGAATCACCTTTTTATTCTGATTGTATTATTATTTACAGTTCACCCCGTATACAACAAATATGTTATAAATTTATGAGTAATTGTTGTATGTTCTTGTGCAACAGGTACGTGTTCCATACAATACTATGAAATTTGCAATGACAATATTTATAACAAATAGAAATAATAAATAGAAATCTAAATCGCTTCTTATTCGTTAATATAAATAAATGAAATTTATTTTTTTGTATATTGTAACATCTTATGAAATAATATACTATCATTTGTTCAAAATAGATCATAATGGAATATTTATTTCAATGATCTTAAAAATTTTTTCGAAATAGTTGAAACACTTCTTATGGTAAAAAGTTAACGTAATTAAAAAGCTAAGTCAATTTCCAGGTCAATTGAGAGTTCATTTTTTCATCAATAAAATAGAATTAATGGAAAAAATTATAAAAATATGATCAGTTTGTGTTAGATTAATTAAATCCAGTTATAAATATAGTAAACATTGCATTAGAATTTGACGAAAATTATAAACATTCATACGCTCCTGGTTTTATTAAAAATGATTATACGAATCGAGCATAACATGTTTCTTAAATTCCATCATAAGTATTTTAACTGATTTTTTTTTTTCAATATTTTAAGTAACTTTTATGAAAAGTTAGTAGATTCCAAAAAATATTTATATTCCGTTGATGCATAATATATCTTCTTCATATTTTTTTTCCAATTTATTTATATTACTTCTTATTTTATTTATTATTTTATATTATTTATTATATTTTTTATTATTATATTATTTTATTATTATATTATTTTATTTATTATTTTATATTATTTATTATATTTTTTATTATTATATTATTTATATTATTTCTTATTTAATTTATTATTTTATTTCCAATTTATTTATATAAATTTCTCTGAAATTGAAGAAAAAACAATAGTTTTTTGAGAAACATATTATATATGTGAAATAAATAAATAAGCAAACAAGGCATAAAATCCGGAATTGCGCCAAGATGAATACTCATATATTGTGTCACATTAATTATCTAATACTGAGGCATAAATATTATATTACTTACTGTATCCTTGTTTTTTTTTTTTTTTTTGAGCTTTAACAAAACGACTTAGAAAAACAAAAACGTAATCTGAATATAATAAACATTTAAACTAAAGACATCTCCAGTAAAAGAAATATGTAATTTCAAAGATGATGTAAATTTATTTTATTGTTCAAATATCAATACTTCATATAGATTTCGTATTCTTGAAATCGTGTCACCTACCAGGA
Organism: Heterotrigona itama; assembly: GCA_903986555.1. Classification (NCBI taxonomy): domain Eukaryota; kingdom Metazoa; phylum Arthropoda; class Insecta; order Hymenoptera; family Apidae; genus Heterotrigona; species Heterotrigona itama. The sequence continues at coordinate 202,733 of CAJDYZ010009149.1, forward strand.
TATGATTTTACATGTAAAAATAAGTCGAAAAAGGAAAAGAAAAAGTTTTAATGCGCCATTTTCGAAAAAATCAAAAATTTATTGTGTGTACTTGAAATTAGCTAATTCTAGATGTGACAGACAAGAGATTATCCTATGCACAATAATAAATAATAATAAAAAATGTAGAATAAAGTTTTTTCATTTACAACTTCATTTTTAAGAAAACACACTGAATATGTTCTCTTGATAGATATGTACTTGATAAATTTGCAGACTCGATGTTCTCGAAAACGAAGCATCTTACAAAAAAAAAATTTGCTCTACATTTCTTCCTTATTTTCATATAAAATAACTTGATAAATTTTTAAATATGGAGAATATGGAAAATTTTTTCCAGACTTATCTTTACATATAGAATCACACTCTGACTTTTTGTATCACGATTCCGGGAACATTCTGTATGTGATTACAAATGAGCAGACTTTTCGAAATAAAGAAACCTTTTCTCTGCGACAAGCAGCACAATGAGAAAGTATTCCAAAGACAGGGCGGCGACTTGTTCTCGGCGCGCGAGATGCTCGAAAGAAAACGTGTTAATCTCGTAAAGCGTTTTGCCGCTGTACCGTTCTAACGGGCCTGAACTTCGCAAGTAAATCACGTCTACCCGAGCTCCGAAGAAATATCAAGATTACCACGGTGAAAACAGCGACTGTGATGTGTCTTGTAGGTAACACTGTGTCAACGCGGATACTTCGATGCGATAATGGAACCGGTAACCCTATGATCCGTTTCAAGACAAGGAAAGCAGCCTTCCCCGTTTTTATCGACTTCAAGATCCATGCAACAACTCGTTGAACGAAGCAATTACACGACTCAAGTCGATCGTCGAACGAATGGCGGCAGATTCAATGTTTCGCATTATTCATTTCTCCATTAGTTGTCTCTTCTTTCGATCGTGAATTCTGTCGGCTTATTATTCGTGGCATCAAGTTGATGAAAAATTGCTGTCAAATTGCTTCAAATAGCGATACACTGAGATTTTAGACAATAAAGGTACAAAGGTAACGCAATTACAGTCGTGAATTAGCGAATAAAGTTCGTGATGCGACAGAATGTAAGGTAAATCGATCATCAAAACAGCAGAGCGATGTCTTTAATTATAAAAGGCGACGTTCAATTGCGTAGACTCAGTTACTCTTTAATTTGGTGTTCCTTGCGAATGAATATAGCAAGGAACGCCTAAGGAGTGAGAGTGTTTTCTCACCGACAGCGAGCGCGGTCGCTCGTAGCTGGTGGAAGCATAAAGCGCGCCTGCGGATTGATTACAAGGCGTACAGCTGTGCTTGTAGCGTGTTGCGGTTGACCTGCCGCGGAGCTACGAAAGAGAAATAATGCAAGTGATTTTGATTCGCAACATCAACGTTCTATGTAATTTTATTTATTCGATTTCTAGTCACTAAGCTACGTGATGACTACAGAAATTACAATTGACTTCTGTCGACACGATGTAGCATTGTTGACAATTCTCTTCATAAAATAAAGAATAAACCTCGAGAAGTTTAGATTCTAAAATTACTAGATTGCGGAGTTTTATGCATTTATGAAAAATTTCAAGATGCAAAAATGCACAATGTAAATAACACGGAAAAATGTATAAAATATTTAAAACATAATACTTCTCATAATATTTACTAGACAAGTAGGATCCATATTCACAAAAATATAAAATTATATACTTCCGCAGTAATTATATCTAACATCTTCTTCTTTTTTTGTAATATCTTATAATCTTTTCTTTCGAGCAAATTTAATTATTTATCTATCGAATCAAAAAGTAGAAAATGATAACATCAGTTGAATGGAAACTTCGAATAAGGATTTATGTTAGATATAAATCACATTTCAAGATAACGCACTTTAAAAATGAAAGTTATATGCTCCTATTGAGTCATAAAGTACTCTTTTCTTCTATTTTACGTCAATTTCTGATGAAATATTTGTAATCTCTGTGAACGATCTACAGAAACTGTAGAATCATATTATACTGTTAACTTCGACCAAAATGTAACATAGATGTTCCCATTCAGTTAATTCAGTTTTCAGTTTCGCTACATCTTATTATTAGTCTAAAAACAAAGACAAGTTCTATTTCGACTTTGATAGATATTGGTTGCAGCAATGTACGTAGAAAACAATGATCATTATCTAATCATTGCAGCATTGATCTCATCCTCAGCAGAAGAGAAATGAATGACATTGAACGATACGGATGAAACAAAAGAAAGAAACGGAGAATGGTTATTTAAAAGTTTTTGCGCCGAGCCAGCTGATCTCGCAATTGTCTAACTGATATCAAGTATTACGAACCATTTGCTCGTCTCAGTTCCCTTCTCAAGGTGGTAATAAATACGAATAAATGGGAATGCGAGATTACTGATCCTGTCATTGAGAACTGAATCATCTCGCAGTGAACTAGAAAGCATGGAAAATCAGTGGTTAATGAATGAACCATGAAAACCGGTATACGGCTGGCTCTTGTCTAGCTCGTTTCACTTTTTATCTGCGTCTCTTCTTATTA
>CAJDYZ010009149.1:210423-223716 GCA_903986555.1 Heterotrigona itama
TCTGAGCATTCTTGTCACGGAGCTCGGTGTTGCGGTAGATCGTGTCCTTGAGCGGTACATCTCCAGCTCCTCCTCGGGCTCCTTTTTCCTTCGTTGTGTTCTTTTTCTATTGTTGGCTGCCAGCGTTGCTCCACGGCGAGCTTCCTTCGCTCGCCTATTCCTGGCCACTCCATTTGCATGGAGCGCAACAAGAAGAAAACAAAGAGAAAGAGAAAGAGAGAGATGGTACGAAGGAGAATGAGAAGAAGTAGAAGCAGAAGGCAGTCGAGAGAAGTCGAGAGATCCGCTTAGACGGCTGGAAAAATCGCGGAACACGAAAGCGAGCCGCTCGTGCATCGAGGGAAGAAGACAAAATGTCGCGGGGGACGGGCTCTACATGGCTGTGGCTACGTAATATCTCTTGGCCGGCTGCACGAACGACCGGATACTGCGTCTCCGGCTCCAAGTTGCCTCATTTCGTAGCCGAACACCATGTCTTGAATTTGCAACCGGCGTTTCCTGCGCGCTCCAAGCCATCTGATAAGCCACCCTCCGCCTCTGACTCCATCCACTCGCTCGTTTGCTTCTGCTTTTTATGAGATCGTGCCCTCCGACTTTTCTTATTCCACGCGCAGGTCCAACCGCGGCTGGCTGTTGCGACCACACCACGACTACCGATCATGCTTGCCGCCAATAATCTATAGCTGTTCGTTGCAGCTTGTAGAGGCTTTTCGATTCTACCACCAGCACGGATTCGTTTCGTGACAAGTTCCGCGACACGTTCCGCGACTAGAGAACTACCGACAACGACTCTGCAGCCACTCTTGCCGTCACACCGCCATCGACTTTTAGCTCGCACACCCAAGTCACGTCAGGTCGCAACAGTGGTACCGATCTAACGGGCCACCCGCTGTCGTTCTGCTTGCAATTCCACATATTATACATAACAGACTTACAGCAAACCTTTACAGGCAACATCGGCTTGCTTGCGGTTCCTCGTCCGGCGACGTTACTACGTACTATTGTGCTACCGCGAACATTCACGACTCCTAGCTACATAACGGAGATCCTCGTGTTCTCCAGTCGTTACAAGGTAAATAGTAACGTAACAAATCCCTGCCGACCCGTTTCTTGACACGTATCGCGTGCTCGATTCACGGAGTCTCGTTTGAAAGCATCGAATTCCATTTCGAAGAGAATGATACGTTTCTGTGGGCATACGAGCATTCAGCCTGCCATTTTGAAACATCTAAACGCTTCCATCTGCGGCAATGACACTTACCGTCGGCCGAAGTCAGTTGTTCATTGGAAATTCAACGAATTCCCGGTAATCCTCGGGATTCTATCGTAAAACGTGGCGAAGCTGCGGTCACGCGACGTACACCGTCATTTCGATTCGCCGATAAGCTATGTCATCTAAGCGACTGTCATTTCCGCGCCAACGTTCATTCGTCGACTGAACACAGTAATCTGTCAGAAGAGAACGATCCGAAACGAAATCGAGTTGCCATCTGCTTCCAGACTTTCTTCGAACGATGAAACCTTCAGCAACTGCCAATTTTCTTGCTTCAACGAGAAATAATTTTGTCTCGTAGCTCGTTTCCACACGAAGGAATCGGGGGAACGCTTCGACGAGCAGTGAAATCACGCGATTCGCGCGAATGACGAACATAGTCTGAGTATCGATCAAAATCTCGCTTGGAATCTGATGAAAGAAATCGATGGAAATTCGCTTCAAATTTCTCGGTTGATTCTACGAAGAATCTCAATTTGAGTATCGAAGTGACAAGTATCATAGACTTGTCGCGTTCATTGTTGCCAGTTGATCGGACATCAATCGAAGATTTGTGTGAATCGATTGACGCGTTTTATGCGATTGAAATATTACGGCGTTCAGCGGGACGCATCCACGGATCGTTTCGAAGAGAAAGAAGCCAGGCTGGGCGTGCAGCGCTGCTCGCCGCAATGATTAAATTTGCATGAAAAACGAAAAGCCTGAGGCTGGCAGGTTGACGTCTTTGCCTCGCGGATGTTACGTCGGCGTTGACGTGGCAGTGTGAAGAGGAGCTGACAAGCTAGAATAGAGTTCTCATCCGTGGGTCTCATCCGTGCCGGTTCGACGAACGTCCACCTTTCAAAGACGATCCTCGTTTCTGTCGACTCGGGAGTACCTCGACCGCGTTGCCCCCTTCCAATTAAAGCATTTTCTCGTTAATGACCACGCGCTCCCGTCGTCCTATCGAATAAATCAAGCGAACTTACGACCTCGAATAACATCTACGAACGGCGCGTTCGATTAAAATCATAATTAACACAAAAGCTGAGATTTATTTGCAGATCGGACGATAATCGAGAACGTAGACTGAGTTCGACGTGAAACTATAACGTTGATCCAAAGATTCTGAGTAAATTTTGAAACGTAGATTATTATCTGCGTATGATAGTAGCGCGCGAAGGGCTTCTATACCAAAACGAAACAGGCAGAAGAAAGTATTATCATATTTCTTACTTCGTCCCCTTCGATTCCCTCCTTTCATTCACTCTTGCTTTACTTCCACACTACCGTCCTACATGTCTCGAAACAGCCACGATGCAGCCACTAATTACTTTCAAGATTTATCGAGATCGGTTCGCGCGCCCGTGTACCTTCACCGAATCGATCCTTATCAGTTAGACCCTTGCACTTTTTCATCGGACGACGTACTCATCACGAGGTAAACGTAAAAAGACCGAACACCTTGTTCGATCTCGAAGAAAGGATAGTTTCTCCCGTTCTAGACGAACATTCTAATCTAGTAACGACATTAAGAACTAACGGTACATGAACATCTTATTTGCAACAATTTTTTTCAATCAATTTATCATCATTAAATTTCTCTTTTTAACATTGTAGCTACAAGAAAGAATTTCAAGGATTCGCTTCGTAAGTTAAGAAATTAAAGTATTTAGAACGTTATGATAAATTATTGCTCAGTCTTTAATTAAAAGAAGCGGTATCGAGGTGCAGATATTTACAATACGATTCGTTAATTCCTAGGCATCCTATTGGAACTATCTCAGAACTGCGTTGCTCAAGGCGTGCGTCGTAACTACATATAGCTCGCTGAATGCTTTCTCACGGAAGACGAACCAGAAGATTCCAGAAGGCGGAACACGCGATTTATACGATCGGCGAAACGGCTGAAAAATGACGCGCGATCATCGAACCTAACTAGCGAAGAAAAAAAGTTTCTGTGGAACGAAATCTATTCCATGGAGTGGATGATCGAAGCACCGATTTACGTGTCTTCATTGTTTATGAATCTCTTATTCTCCGAAAGGAAATCGGTACTCGAGGCCGCTCTGCCCTCTCTGTTCGTCGTCTCATTATTTATGAATCTACTCGCGAGCTACCGTTCACTACGGCGTTCGTTCAGATACACTCGTAAATCAGATCGTTGAAGTTCACCGTTGCGGGAATCGCGGCGCGATAACCCCTGGCGAATGCCATCCAGGCCGTGCATCCCTCTTCGATCGATGCGATCGCTCCCAGGCTACCGCAATCGGCCTGTCACTGACCATAATATTCTCGTCGATCGTTTACGATCCACGCGGAATGATCGTCTGTCGGAAATGGTCCGCGTCGTTTTAGAAGAAAAATTCAATACGCATCTAGATGTTTTAGTAAAATAGGCAAACGGTTGCCGCGTATTCTGTTGCCGCGGACGAAGGCGAGAGGTCGCGACGATTTACGGGCAAACACGTGACCCGCACCCACGTAACTTTCAGCCGCGTCTCTCGACGTGCATTTGTTTATCGCGACTGGGATTCACCGAGAGAAGCTGTATGTCACGTGACGATAAACGCATTCGTGATCGAATCGGACCCAAGCAAGTCCAAACCTCGCTATCGGCGAAAATCAACCGGCGAGTAAAATATGTAAATAACGATCGCCCTACCGGAAATGATAGATGAAGTGAAATTAATCAACGGAAACGATAATATCGCGGTTTTTAATCTACAAAGTTATCCTCCGTGAATTCCCTTTCTCATTCGAACATCCTTTTCCATGGATCAACGTGACCGTTAATTCCCATCATTTCGCGCTATTCTGTAATTATACCCCACATTTTAGATATCTTAAACGAATCGAACTCAATTGTAAGGTATATTAATGAATTTGTGAAGCCATTTTGTCGGATCGATTGTAGATACCGAAACATTTGCAGAAGTTAATTCTTTACGGACGAATGTCGCACAAATAGAGTATGCTCACATATTGTGCATTACCTTGAAAAATACCATATTTTGAAAGACGAGAAAAACTTCAGCCGCAAAATCGGAATATAGAAAAATATCAGCTGAGCTTCTTTTCCAAGTTATAGACAATTTGATTTTTCCTAGAAATTCTGCATTGTATAGATTCTATTGGACACAGAATCACAGTCATTTGCTTAGCTAATCTTCTCAACGAAAAACTTTAAAGACGTATTCATTATTTTTAATATCTTCGCCATATCTTCTAAATCTAAGGGGAAGCCTGTTTAGAGAGACATTATTTACTCAAATAGAAACAACTTTCGCACTTGTTTGTAAACCTATTGAATTTAAATCAAGGATACAAAAAATTAAACATCTTTAAGTAGATTTTATTTGAAACGTGGATCGTAGAATTTTTTCGAAAAATGTTTTTACATTGCAAGCCCGATGAGGATAAATAAATAAATATTCTTAAAAACAAAAAGTTTAATAAAATATAAAAGAATAAAATATTAAAATAAATGAAAAAGATAATTTGTTCGTGTATATGAAAACAGTTCTCAATTTTCATAGCAAATACTGACACTGAATATTATTCAATGAATAATACTCAAATATAAAAATGGATTTTTAATTAAATGTTCTAAAATAACTTGTTTCCATCGAACTTTTATTATACAAATTCTGTTCCATGAGAATAGTATTCTACCTTATTCAAAAGTGTTCCTAAATATAATACTTCTTTTTAAAAATTTCACAAAAACAGATATTTTTTTATATGAAATGTATAAATTCGAGTAAAAGCCTTTCAAGAATCTGTTAATTTCGATTCCTGATTTAAATAATAAAGTCTTAATTTATTAATATGTATATATATTTGACTTATTCAACGAAATATATTTATAAACCTTTAGCATTCAAAGTGTGAAACATGCGACAGATTACACTGATTATAAATGTAATGCAACATTTAAAAGAGAATTACTTTTATAAAAAAACTTTATAACTTACTTTTATAAAAAAAATATTCTGCTTGTTGCCAGATATAGTGTAAGCTTTTTTGTTAAATAATACATATATTGGATAGACAAAATACTGTACAATATTCGGCGTTGTAAGATGATCATTGAAAACCATAGATAAATCACTCACATGCAGAGATGTAAAAAGACAATGTATAACGATATACAGAGATGTAGGGACACGTAGCTCGAGCAACTTGCGTCAGTATTTCTACGTCATGTAAGTAAATTACGGGAGCATACCGTGAAATGACGGAGCGAACGATTGGAAAAGGGTCGAAGTGGAACGGACATTGGGAAGACTCGTTAGTGAGGAGAACGTCGGACAGCGGTCGCGCGAGAAAGACTACGCGGAAAGACCACAGACGACCATTAATCTAAAGTGCGGTGACGTTCCAAGGAGCATAAATCTGCATGTTCCGGTAGCTATGCTCGCGCAGAACCTTCCTCCTGCATGTCCGGGATGCACAATCGGGATCTCGCGATCATACACTTCGAGGGTATTTATCTCGATACGCGGATCGAATTTATCCAGCTAATCCTTTTGACCACTGAATATCACTCGACTTACGTGAGAATATCTAGCAACAGAAGAACCATACTTAAAAATCGTTGAAAATAGCTTCGTAGGCAATTTTCTCAAGGCACGTCTGTGCACCGTTACCATCCGCGTAATTTGTCGGTAATAGACGATAGATAACCGTCGATCGACACACTTTTGGCAGTACGACCACAGCTAGATGAGACGAGAAACAGACATGGAACACTTAAGATTAATTTCGAGTCAAAGACCTCCAGAAACGACTGTATAGGGTATTCTATACTCTGTAAAATCATGCTGTCTTATGTTAGATAATGTTCAATATATACTCTAGTCCTTCTCAGATTGCAGTGATTATAAATTATCTTTGGCATGATTATGACTATTATGCTCATTATAGCATCATTATAGTACCTTCACATAATTGTAAAAATTTGATATTACGAAAATAAAATAGAAAATTTCATAAAGAAAACTATTGGATTTGAAATTAAAAGTACATGCAATCTATCTTTTTTACCATTGTATATACAGACTGTCCCAGATTTAAGATGTCAAATTTTCATCAGTATATTCTATCAGATTAAATAAGAAAAAAAACATAGATATTTTCGTTTATATATTTGTATATACTGACCTTTTTAATAACCTATGTTTATATAACAGCTTTTTTTTTATTTAGACTCATAGGATACATTGATAAAGTTTGATATTTTAAATCTGGGATACTTTGTATATCTAATTGTATAATTCTTATAATTACCAGAAATTTTTGCATTGAATGTTCCATGAAGCAAGTAGATATAACGAATACAAATAGATATAAATATATTTTTAACTTTTCCTTCCTTGTGTTTTTCATCTTTGATACCCTTACAAATGTTAGATCAATCATTCAGTTGTTAATATCAGATTAATCTTTAACTAATTAATTATTTATTTGTTATTTTTTTATTAGAAGCAATCTATATAAAAGCAATCTAAATATATTAATCAAGAGTTCCTGTCAATATTTCTAAATTCCTTTGTTAAAATAGAATTAAATGAGGTTCTCAAATTATTTTCACTTTTTGTTAATTTGTCAATTTTCATTATAGCGAGTATACGATTAATGTTCAGTTCTCAGAAAGCAAATCATTTTCTTCTATAAATTCATTGCAATTACAAGAAAATAACATAAATGATAGTAAATTTCAATATAAATATAAAGTATAATATTTGCAACATCGTCATGTTTCCTACTTTTCAATATACAGAGTTCAATTGTAGAAATCAATGTAATTGCTAAACGACTCAATTCTTCTCGATGGCACAGACCCTGTAAAACTAAATAAACCTAAATGCCTACTATAAAAATTAAATCGCAAATCATTAAATCGATGGTTTAATGTTTAGAATAAAAATTCGGAGCACGGCCGCGAACAATTCAGCAGGCGTTCATTTTCGGTGTCATGGATGGGAAAATCTGCCTCGTGGCCCGGTAATTGATTCTTCACGGAATACCAAAGATCCCATCATCATAATTGTGCAGATGGATCGCCGCGAGTACCCCGCATGATCCCCCGAGAAGAGACGATCGTGACTTTATAATTAACCACCGCCGAGAGATATCCGATTTTAATAAATACCGGTGATCTGCATTCTTATCTCGCTTAATGATTAACAATTTACCAGGGTCGTTGAATTTAATTAAAACGACATGGTACGCTGACACTCCCCTCCACCTTGTTTCTACGTTCTCGCAACGGCCTCGCGAACGCGTCTTTTTCATTCTTATGATGCGTATCGTGAACAAGAACATAGCTCGATTCGACACGGTATCCTGAGTAAACTCTCGGTTGCCAACAGCAGAACCGATTAACTTTGAATTAGACAGTCCGTTCGCATAAACTGCCTCCGGCGGTTCGCGCATTCGTTATGAATATGGTCTTCGAAGCGTTTTTCAAACATTCTCCATGGAGAACGCTGCGCGTTCTAGAAATAGCCGTGGCTCGTTAAATCGCTCGTTCGACTCATTAAAGCGTACACAGCTTCTCTCAATTAAAAATTATTGTTTGCACCATTACAGGGAGAATATTTCGAGGCGACTATTAGAAACAATAAAATGATCTGTTGTAACGACGATCAAAAATCCCCTTTTACCATCGTGAAGGTAACTTCCCGAGAAATTAATTAGCGAATGATTTTACACGAAGAACGCACGAGCGGATTCAAATATGCGCAAGTTGTACGCATAGGCAAGAACTTAATTGGAATTGCTTGGGGGATTAATTGCTTACGGTAGCGAGAGAAGGCAAAATTATTAAACCGGCGTTCAAAGCACGATGACGCGAGGATATGCATAATAACGCGGGGCATTCTAAACGTAGAAAAATATATAGCCATAGCTGCAATTATATTGCTCATTACCGCTCATCATCCCGCTCGAAGCTTCAAAAAATGGCCGGGAAAAGAACACGTTGCTGGAGTTGCACGTCACTTATGTATGTAAATGCAATCACCGCGGACCATTCGTTCGATTAACAAACGCTAGGTAGCCGTTTAATTGCCCTTTGCTTGGCTACCTGCCACTTGGAAGGTTTTTCTGGGTCGAGAGAGGAAACGTGTGGTTGGCGACCTGTTTCCTATCGACGATTCGATCAGTTTCTGGATTGGGAACGGGCACTCATTGTCCTCCGCAAACAACAGATCTTCAAAACTAGTTCGTTACCGGTGAACGAGTTAATAAGGAGGATAGATTTACCCGGGGCGATTTCGTCGACGTTCTAAAGATGTACGGGAACGCCTTCGCGAGAGTCGAATGCATTTATTACAAGATCATTGTGTGCAGTCACGAGAAAGCCAAGATAAATGGAAATTCGTGCTCTCTGCGGGACGTCAGAGACAAGGTCATAATTCACTAAGCGATTTCGAGCAAGGAGGAGGCTAAGACTTGCAGATAATCCTGGATACTTCGGCCTTTCATAAACGGGATAATTAAATGGCCCGTGTTACGTTAACGGTGTTCCAGTCCGGATATCAATTTCGCCACTTTGAACAATTGAAGGATCGATTCTGTCGACTATTTGTACTAATGGGTTTAGCATCAAGACCCAGACATCGTTAATAAATTATCCTGATCGATACCATCTTTTTCGACCATTGGTCGATTTGTTACAGCTTTTCTTAATCATTTTACGCTTCACGTTACACACACACAATATTATACTTTAATGAACTATTAGTTAACCCATTTGCGTACGCATCGTGACTTAAATTGCAGAATCTGATACGCAGAGTGATAATTATTACTAATACTATTATATATTAGTTATAAGTTAAACATCTCCGTTATTTTTGGAGATGTGGAAGAACTTTGTTAACGAAAGTTATTCAATACACAAGGAGCTATATATGGCAATAATTAATTTTTTATAGGTGAAAGGATTTTGGATTTCAAGGTCACCACTCCTTTTTCAAATGATATATTTTTTGATTCATTAATCGGTGCAGTTTTTTGTTCTCTGTAAAAAAGTATTAACCTATGTATGTTGAAATAGCATTAGTTTCAATTTTAATTTTAATTTTATAAAATCTGTGCATGAAAAATAAGGACAGTATGAACACAATAATACCTTGTCTTTTATACGACAAAGTTTATAAAATTGAAATTAAAATATCTGCTAAACTAGTAGTTTTTTGACATACATAAGTTGATACTCTTTTTGCGGAGAATATGGAATTTTATCGACTAACGTACCGCATAAAAAAACATGATTCTCTTTAGAAAAAATCTTGAAGCCTCTTCCATCTACAAAAAGATGATATACTAATCAACTGTAATTATTTTTTTTGTTTCTTCATACTTCCGAGGATAGTGGAGATAATCAAATGCTAATTCTTACTGAAACACTCTGTAGGTGAAGAAATAATTATTTTTATCTCAAATATCTTCTTTTTTTTTTTGGAGATATAAAAAAATTTTGTTAACAATTTTGATCTTTTGTTTTGTACTTTTGTACTTTTGAGTTGTCCAGTATAGAAAGATCATGTTAATATCACTAATAATGATTTCTTTTGCAGCTGAAGGGATTTCAGAGATTAGTAAAATTAATAGTAAGCACCTATTACCGAATCTCATACAACTAAGTACATATATGCAGTTTATCAAATCATTTATAATTTATCCTAATTTAAATATTTACTATTGTCTAATAATACGGGTTGTAACAAAATTATACTATAAATTATACAAAATAATAACATTATACTTGTAATAACTCATTGTCTGACTTTTGCGGTATGCATCTAAATTTTCTTTCGTCTTAATTATCAGAATTTGTACATAATCAGTCCTTGGACTTTTTTTCTGCTTCTTCCAAAAAATAACATAGGCACCAGAAGCTGGAAAAGAGTCTCATAAAAAGAATGCGAATTTGATTTTTTATTTCAGATAGATTCAATACAAATAAATAGTTAAAGGAGATCTATTGCTTGAAAATGTCACATGACAAACAAGCTCGTGAAAACGTGTCGACAAATGGTGGAAGAGAATTATTGCTTTTGTTCTTTTGCCATCTCGCGAGACTTCAGTTTCTAATGCTCAATAATATTTGGATTATTAAATTAATCTACTATTAATTTATTACTTTTTTTCATATTTAATTTAGCTTGCTAAAACACAAGAACATTTATTCCTGTTTATATGTTAGATTTTAAAATTGAAGTTATAATACTATTAATCTATCAAATCATCATTTCTACATAAATAGATTACATTTCTACATAATAAATAACATCTTTTTGTAAGGAATGGGCATACTAATGTATTAAAAAATATATAGTTCCATTTAAAAATTCAAAGTTGATCTTCATATGTCTTCTACATATCTACCTATCAACATCAGATTGTGTATCGCTTGATATTAAGCAAATGTAATCTGATCTTTTTAATAATAGCAAAGATATTCAGGTGGCCTGTTTTAGATAATGGCCTCATCCTGTATCTATATCTTCTGTATATACATTCGACATTTGATTCTTTTTTAATGGATATAGTATATGAAAATAGTATATTTGCATTTTGAACTTGAGTATTTTCTTGTAGATCTATTCTTCTAAATGTTCACATGTATATTTGCATTTTGAACTTCAGTATTTTCTTGTAGATCCATTCTTCTAAATGTTCACATGTATAATGCAATGTTTCGCTCTCTCCATGAGAAATTTTTATTATCCTCTGTTGAACAAACCGAAAACTGTAAAATCGATAAACATTGGTGCGATAGACCAGCTCAACCAATTTTACTTGTCATGAAAATATTATTATTTCCAGTCAGAAATTGTGTTTATTAAAAACGATATCCTTAATAAATATAAAAACGGAGTTCGATAAAGGAAGAAAGGGTCCGGAAGTGGTGTCATTTGCAGAACAAAATACCGGAAGCCATTCTACGTTGGCAGGGCCTTGAAAAGCTGTAAAACATCTCGCGAGAACTCGTCGGCCAGGTTTCTCACTCGTATGGCTACCAGAGAGACTGGTTGTGACGTAAAGGTCAGGGATCCGTATGCACATGAAACGACTTTTCCTGCGGGTGGAACAAATTAGAACAATACGTTCGAAAGTCCTATTTACACCTTTCAATCAACTTCATTTTTTCTCTTTTCCTTTCAATCTTAAAATATAAAACTCTTTAAACATAAAACATCAGCAAAAGTCTATAAACGTCGAGGGGGCGTTGATACCCATTCTCTTTTTATACAAAATTATCAATTTACTATCTCTCATTCGTAGATTATGTTTATCAAATCCATAACTGCTAGCATTTTCCCATCTAAGTGACAATCTAACTTCATTATGCATATATTAAAATCAGATAATTCATAAGCATGCAATTCATGAAGCGAATGTCATGAATTACACAGTAACGTGAATATAATTTGTGGAATTATTTGAAACAATTATTTCCGCTAAATTCATATTGTTAGTGGCTTCGATTCGCTAGTATACTTTTATTTAAACCGCTTATTTCAAAATGTGTTTTGAATAACCAACGGATGATTTATTATCCTTGTGCTAAAAGCCAGGCCAGAATTTTTTGTTTTTTGCACAAAACAATTTCTTATTTTCTACTTTACACGTTTATGTTTTATATGTAGAGCATTGCGTAAAAAAACTTATTGCCTTTAAAACGTTAGATGTTTTGACACGCGGTCGTTGACTTACGAGTCTATTTTTTCTTTTTTCACATTGTTGCCGCCAGCGTCAATCAATCGTTTGAAACTTTTAAAAGATTCGTAATAAATTCGTATAAAATTCAGATTTGCAAACAGAAACAGAAAACCGAGGACATAGATAAAAGAAAGAGAGTTAGAGGAAGTATTATCTTCGAGAGAGTGCGCATAACTAATATGTAATAAGGATATTTAAATCCGTCAAATTAATAGGAAAATAAAGAAACTACGAGATACTTTCGATGATCTCGTAGTTTTATACTGTTCAATAAAATAAACTTGTCCTCAAAACGAGGTAGTCAGTTCAGTCTAATTTTTATTCCTTTAGTTGACATATTACACAAAGCTCGAACGTGATTATCTGCGAATGTAACACATTAATCACACTAATTATCAGAAATTACACATTATAACGTCAAACGTGGTCTTCAAATGGATGTTTTATATATCAGTTCAGATTCGGTATAATAGATGTTTATATATACAATTGTATAAATTTTATTTTGTCTAATACAATCTACTACGTGACTGTAACATTATTCGTTATTAACGCATCAGAATTCGTAACTTTTTCTTGCGATCAATCCTTGTCAAAATGTACTTCAAGGCTCTCATCTGGACCCATAAATATTTATATTTATTATAAAGCCATAAATATTTATATTTATTATAAATTATAATATACTTGCATAACGTATTCAATAAAGTTACAGTTCTTTACTGATGACTTCACCGTTCATAAGAATAAATGACTCCGATATACATGAATTATAAGAAGACGACTATTATACTCGAAATAAATCGTATTTAAATGTACTAAAGTGCGTACACATTATGAAAATGTTTCATAATAAAAATAGAATTCTATATTCTTATATGCTTTATCTTTCTTAAATAATGCATCTAGTAATGCAAATAACAAATCCTTACGATTCCCATTATGTGCATTTACAATTAGTTGTCAAACATATCTTTTCAAAGCATAAATATTCTCACGCTGAAGAAGTAATAAAATTATTGATATTCGTTTTTTATCCAGAGTTGTCAATAATCTCACTAACAACTTGCCGTTTTCCCAACTTTATAAACTACAACACATATTTGCGTTTCTTGTATAATATTCTTGTCTTCCGGTCGACTTTTTCATGAGTAATCTTAGATTTAATAACCAGAGTCTTAGGTGTAATTATGCCAATAAAATTTCTGATCGATTGATCTCTTCTCGATCTATAAATCTAAATGTTCAATTTTGAAGTTCCTTTTAAAAATCAGAACAGTCATTCTAATATATCTTTGTTT
>CAJDYZ010009149.1:235397-250250 GCA_903986555.1 Heterotrigona itama
ACATTCATTTTTCCACACACTATGCGAATACATTTTTCATTCAAACGTTGCGCTTTCGGGTTTGTCGCGATGCTTCTCTACTATCGAGAACTTATCATTTATACATTAGGCGAAAACATGATATTCGAAACGTCGCATTCGATTCGTGAAGCAATTGAATTAATCGGAATACAGATGCCCCTTAGCAAAGAACTTCCAACGATACATATAATGTTAAAAGGCGTAGAAAAATTAGAAAGGGGAAACGAATAGTATCTCTAAAAAAAGAAAGCTAAATCAAACAAGATCTATTGTTCGCCGTTAAATCGAGAACTTGCACATGGCGGAAGTCACAAGTTGCTTATGCAATGCTCTGAAAAAAATCTTTTCATTGACGATGTTAAAAGCACACTCATTATAGAACACTTTAAATATAATTTCACACGACATTAAACGATGCGGCGAGAATCACGAGGCTTGTCAATTGTGCAACGCCTCGCAAGGGGGATTAGTTTTACATAGAGTTGAGGATGGATTTCGTAGACAACGAATATTGATTTCAGAATATCTTACGGGACAATCTCTACACTTACGCGTTTTACATCTGATATTCCATTCATTCATACATAATATTTATCGTATATGTATATCGGATCTTTTAGATCGCATGGGTCGAAGATCGCAGGGATCTTGCGTGCAATATTTCGTAGCGAGTCGCGGAACATGCATTTTCTCGAGAACGATGAAACTATGGGAGATAAAGGAATTACGCATCGCGTGGACATCTCTGATGACGTTATGTTCCTCGTATCGAGAAAACAAAATAATACATTTGGTCGATTGGACAAAAATTGTTCCCCGATCCGTGATTACTATGTTCTTTTCTCTAAGAATAACCAGGGACACCCTGATGACAAACGTTGTAATAAGTACACTTTATTTAAGGACATCTTAGACTCAGCTAACTGTCTTATCTCTTAAGAGCTACTTCTGATCGGATTGCAAGGAGAATAAGGTATAACGAACGACAAATCTCTCCCCCTTCGTCGCTCGATGTAACTCTCCGTGGTCTCCTCGAGTTGTTGCAGAACGAGATAAATAGATCGATCTTAGATCAAGCATCGTTCGGCACAACTCTAGCCACATTTTTTTATTCCGCGGAAATCTACTTGTAACCCGTATCAAGACTAGCGATATTTAAAGGTTCACGCTTCACTAACGTTTCTAACGATACAACTAGCGTTTAAGGTAGAAAATAAACAGAACATATAAGCATAAATAGAAGAAGAAGCGAAGAAACGAATAAGAAACAGCATTCTTTGATTAATAGATTTCATGCTGAAGTTATACTGACACTTCTTTGATCGCTCAAAACTGTTTTCCTTGTTTTCATGGAACCTACTATCGGGTATTTGAAAAATTATAGTTACTGTAATTAGAGAAAAAGATGAAAGATAAAGGTATTCAATGTTATTAGAATAATTCGAAGATTAACTAATCATGGAATTGAAGTTGAAAATGCTGTTCGCCCGAAACGAATTATGAGAAAAACCATCCTTTTGGGATTATTAGGTGCAGGTACTTTAATTCTCGATATCGAATAGATATCCCAATACTGATGTACATGTATTTGAATCACATCATATTTCCATTTAGTCACCCTTATCAATCGTTGAAGCAGTTTGACGCCATTATTTCAAAATGAAAATAAATCATTTTAACGAAACCTTCGTGAAGAATTGATGTTGAAATGTATTTTTTAAAAGAACCCATGATGATCCATATCTTACATAATTTAGATAGAACGAAAATATAATGTAGGTATGCATAAAATGCATAAAATATTAGCAATATTATACTTTTATTATATAAAACACATCGAATATTCTCGAATGATTACTTTGTGAAAAAAGAAGAAAGGGACAATACAGTTACAGACAAGTACAAGCTAGTATCCATCAAATTTTTCTTTATGTTATTTTCCATTGTTCCTGACTTCGACGTGATAAAAAAAAAAAAAAAAATACATTTCGAAAAGAGTCGACGCTCAAGGATAGAAATGGAAAAAACAAATGTATATATATTATTGAATCGTAATAGGTATTGAGATGCAGACACACATAAGTACACGTATCAATATCACATATATTTGTACTCTATTTATGTACGCGAATGTTTTAATAATTAAACGAAGATCAATTTCGAAAAAATCTTGTTTCCCTTTCTTTTTATTCAACAACTGGTAGATAATGTTTGCATTACGCAAATTATTATTAAATTGCAAATATATCCATCAAATTTCAAATATCCTATTTACAATATGCATTTGAGATCGCTATTAACAAGCGTCGATCGATGTGCCGCAGGATTCTTGAACAACCGACCGTGTAAACAAATTGAAACAATTGGTCGACAGCCAATGATCGGTTCGAACTTGTGATTAATCAACTTGTGTAGGAGCATGTATTAAAGATGCACATGTATGAGTTTGTTATTGCAGCAAGCAATAACATGAATCACTTGATACGGTTAGTGTCGATGAATAGTCAGTTGATTGCAGATAAAAATAATTGCGGCATCTTTGTTTAAAAATAGATTGCAGTTGCATCCATCAAAAACATATTTTTAAATTATTTCTGTAACATTAACGCGAGTCAGTCAATCGAGTTTTTGAAGTTTACTAGCTAAGCATTGAACGAGCAAAACAAGAAACACATTCATCCTTGATTGCAATTATCATGTGAATTTCAATGTATCCACTGCGTTATAGACGCTCTACAGAATTATATATCGATGACGACTCACGCTTTAATGAGGTTTCAAAGGCTAGCATTAATTGATAACAAATTTAACTGCTCTCGACTCTCGAAGACAGCGGTTATCTAAATGATAAATATTTTCAGTCGCTCGTTAAAAGAGATTTTGTTATGAAATGATTGAATTAGTTGAACAGCGGCAAATATCATTGGCTGCATTTAGCTTCATGCAATCTAAAATATTTTAAAAATGCATTTGAAAATATTAAATAACATGAATAGTTCGGAATTGTTTAGTTTGATTAAAAAAAAATCCTAGTATACATTAATATGCAAACGCAAGCAAGTAAATTAAATCAATAAATCGGAAGGAAACGAAGAAAAGTTCAATGAAACATTGGGTCAAAAATAGCATTTGAATGTCGATAAAACGAATAACGGATAATACGCGGCTTTTTAATCCTTTAATTTGTTATTGCTCAGTCGATAAAGTAAGTCGCGATGCGGTAGCCATTGAGGTCAGAGGAAGGCTACACCCGTAACGATCCCGTGTTAGAATTCAAGGTTTTCATGGAAACCAAGTATGAAAGATGCTAGTAATCGTTCCGATTGTCGGTCATCCGCATTGTCGTTGTCTTTCACCGTCGTACCAACAAAAAACGTATGGCAACCTCGTCAACCTCGATACGCCTTCGTCAGTGATAAGATAAAGGTTAGCATGTGTACGTTTCTCGTGGAGTAGCTGTGGGCGTTGTTATATTTCGCTTTATTCGTGTGCACTTCGATCTTTGCGTCGCGTTCGTTCTCGATAACGTTTCTTCTTTTTACTTGCATGTTCTTTTATGTTCTTTTATTCCATTCCTCTTTGTCTTGGTGATAACATGAAAAAGCGAATGGATTGTGCAACGAATCGAAGAATGCCGATGAAACGAAAGTTTCATTCTGCGAGGTTAGCTTCGAATTCATACAAGTATGCACAGATATGCGCAAGTAGGCGCCATCGTGTGACCGCCTACAGAAAAGGTATATATTTCTGCATTCGTATGTGGGTAAATAAACGATGCAACCAACTGACATTTAATCTGTGTACATATATGTATCGATAACCAGGTTGATTTTATCTATAGACGGACAAAATAATGCGATTCGTTCTCTGACGAATTGTTCAAAATTTAAAGTCTATTGGAGTATACAAATTCTTATAAATACGCAATTTATTACAATTCATTTGCATGCGATTAGATTTAAGATACATATGTACGTGCTCACACATATGCACACAGAGGATAACGTATATATGCAATGCAAATATTAACACGCAGCAATAGAACTATATGCGCCGTTGCACGTGTGGCGCTCTCCCAGTTAGCATGTACGTAAATACACTCGAGTTTGCAATTTTAGCAAGTGCCGCTCTTCGTTCTGGACAAAAAAGAAATCTAAATACATATTATCTTATATTATCTATCACGTGTCATGATATACGGACTTTTCTCTACAATTTCAATGTAGGGACGAATAAAGATATGATTAGTTGAAAGAAACGAGGCTTTCTCGAAATATACATACATACTGGATAGTGGCCAATAATAAGAAAACTTGAACACTTTTAGCCTCAGACAAAATTTGGCCAATCGTTCGATCAAAATAAATATCGTAGGCGACTACCTGTCTCGCGTTTGCTAAATCCATGTAACGTAGACAAGGATAACGGAAAGAACATTTCTAGTGCATTTTTTGCAAGAAATTGCGACCGCTATGCCCTTTTCTCTCACACTCGCATTCTCACGTGGTTCTTGCCACACAAATAAGGTAGGTAAGGGCTACATGAGTAGTACGGTACACAGAATTCAAAGGTGAAGTGTCGCAAGTCGAAGCAATGGTAAATAGAAGCGTTTTATCTCGCTTGCTCTCGATCCGGTGATTCTATCTTTTCACTGTCGCACGCAAGCACGTACACATACACGAATGCCTGAAAAGAGAACAAGGAAAGCAAAGGCTACGGAGCCGAAATAAACGAATATAGAAGAGAAAGAGGGAAAAAGAATAGTCGGCGTACATCATTTGGGCGCCGAGAAGTCTGGCGCGACCAGGGTAAGCCAGGCCAGGCCAGGCCAGAGGCGCGTCTCTGGTTACGCGACCATTTGGGGCGCCAAGCATGGAATGCCGAGAGATGGGAAGAGCGGGGCGAAGGGCAAATAGAAGGGAAAACCATAGGAAGGCAAGGAGAGAGAGAGAGAGAGAGAGACAGAGAAAAAGGCCCCAAAGGGATTAGTAGAAACGAAGGTAGACGTTCGAGCATCGTCGTCGAGTGTTGAGCTTTGAATCGGAGAATCGCATAGGATGGCGTTGAGGAAGGAGAAAAGAGAGAGAGAGAGGGGGGGGAATCAACGAAGGGGCCCTTGCAGGCTACATTCCAGCGGGACGCGAGCTTTCAAATATGGCTACCCGCGTGAATGTAGGTCCACGACCGATCGTATAACACGCACACACGTTCGACCTTACGAACTACAAGATCTCCTCTTTCCTTTTCTCTCCTATTCTCGTTCTTCTTTGTTTCGCCTACATAATCTGTTCGGACGATTCCCTCTCATAACGTGCTCCTTCCCCCCTAATGCCTGCTCCGTCACACGCTTATACAGACACTAACCCACAGAATCCCCCTGCCTCTTTACACCATCGGGTTGTTGGTTTCCCCTCTCCGCTCGCAGTAACCCGGACGGCCCAGCCGACCGAGCTGGCGACACCCTGTCTGGCAAGACCGGCCGGCGGACAATGGAGGGGGAGCCTGGCCGCTGCGTTGCCACGTCCTCGGACTTCGAGCTGCACCTACCTTCGGTCCCAAGGACAAATCCGATGAACGTGCCAGCCGTCGTGGCGTACTTAGGCGACTGCCGGTCTGCTACTGCTATGCCTCTTACCGATATTATTCCCAACGATCGTTCTTACTCTCGCTTCTCTTTGACAGACAGAGAGCTCGGTTGTTCAAATACAAAAAGTCGAATAACAAAGGAGAAAACGTAGCATTCAATAAAAAAAGGAAAAGAAATGCAATCTTTTGTTTTCAACGACTAGTATAAAATACTAAAAAGATGAGACACGCTTGCAAAACTATGCGAAGGTCAATAGGCACGTTTCAATGTCAGCAATTATCACATGTGCATACATATTTAGGAGCGACTCGGAATCGGAATCGGAATCGGAATGATTAACAGAGTGAGAATAACCAGGCAGATTCTTAGAAATGCACTAGGGTGTTCCTTCGTGGAACGACAAGAGAATTGGTTGGGTCTCAGTTCTGCTGGTGGTACGAATCGTGGAAATTTACGAGGCCTCGGTTCGTTTCTTCTCTGCGAGATCCGTCTCGCTCACTCTTGTTTCTCCAAAGTATATACTAACACGCGGCTTGCGTCATTGCTCACAGGTCTCTCCGCGTCCGTATACGCTGCGGCCTACGTGCAACTCAGCGACATGGCAACCGCGCTTAAAGCTAAACATATTAACTGTCGGCTCACGCCACAAAAACAACATGATCTCATTCCACTACGTATATGCAAGAAACGTGTGATCCGCATGCACGCTTTGAAATCTCATTCAGTGATAACCGAGAGAATAGGAAAGAACATTCCAACGAAAAATAAAAATGCAACGAAAACTATGAATACCTAACTACCGTTCGATGATGACTTACAACGGTAAGTCGGTAGAATGTTCGTAGTAATCAACGAAGAACAATACAGATCATATTACGAGACTATAATAGAAACGACTCCTCAACCCTAACGAGACACCACTACCAGCATAGCTGACACGGCCTCGGACACTTTTCCTAGAAGGCAAAATCCCCTTGCCTCACCGGCCTTTCCCCTCATTCGACGCTAATAAAACTTCCTAGACGATGGTCGCCGTGTTGGCGCATGGTACAGCAAACTTTCAAGAATTGTACCGTATACGAAGTCTGACGTAGGTCTTCAACGATTTAACCTAGATATATATACACACCTAAGCTGAGCTGCGCGAGAAAATATCGTAGCTCTAACTTGAATCGAGACGCGTGTCTCTTATTCTTTCGATGCTTGAATTCGTTTCGATCGCAATTCATCGATACAGAAAGAAGTTCTGTGTAGCATATGCTAGCGTAGCGATTGCCGAGAAAAGGCACGGTCGAGTCGCTAGAGGGGAAAGGCGAGCAAAAATCACGGCTCCATGCTGGCTAGCGCAGGCAGAGTTGGTAAGCAGTGAGCAGGCGAGCGAACGGCAGAGGAAGGCAAGCAGGCAAGCAGTCGGACGAACACGGCAGACAACATGGCGCCGAGAATGTCGCGTCACGCTGGCGTGACGTTTCCCGCGCGCGTCATTAACGGAAGTGAGCACACAAAATGGCGGAGTTTTACGGCGCTGAGGTGTGAAAGGCGGGGGGGGGGGGAGAGAAAGGCGAGAGGGTGCAACGGGGGAAGGGCGGGTGGGGCGCCTACGGGTGCGGGCAGTCAGGCAGGATGACGAGAACCGTAGAAAGAGAGAAGTTGGTGGAGGTTAGGTCGGTGGCGCAAAGAAAGAAGAATGACTGGTGGCCAGCGGCGACGGTGGACTAGCGCCTGTACTACTCGAGTGGGATGCCGGGACGTTGAGGGAAGCTTACTGAATAGAGAGAGAGAAAAGGACGGAGAATCAATCGTTGGTAGGGAAAAGAAAGAAAGAACGATAGTACGCTCGACATGGGAGTGGGGGAAACACGGTGAGAGACCGAGAGTGCGACAACGTGAAGGGGAACGCGCGGCAAGGGACAAAAGAGTGAGAGAGCGAGCTTGAAACAAGAGAGGGGAAGGGAAAGATCGTTTCAGTGGGAAGCAGCCGCAGTCGTCGCTGGTAGTGGGGATGAAAATTAGTTACGGCATCTACCAAGACCTAAAAGGAACTCTGTGCGCCGCGCGGCCAGGCCACTTCGTGCAATGTTACGCGTTAAGGTACCCCCGTGCGTCGTTGGCAGTGCCCGGTTTCGAAGCTCATCATCGTCATCGTCATCGTCGTTCTCGTTTCTGTGTTCGACGTGACGGTCATCGTCACGCTACAAAAGAGTTTCGTGCGTTAAATACAACAGGCGTTATGGCTCACGGCGAGGTGCTTGGTGAGGGAAATACAGCAGTGAAAATGGTGCATCAGAAACAGCAGCAACAGCAGTCAGTGCACCAACATCAACAGCAACAGCAGCAACAGAACTCGAGGAAATCAGTGGGTGTAATGGGGAGCAGACGAATATTCGCGCCGGCCTTCAAGCTCAAGGTTCTCGATTCGTACAGAAACGACATCGACTGTCGTGGAAATCAGCGAGCCACCGCGAGGAAGTATGGGATTCACCGACGTCAGATACAAAAGTGGTTACAGTGTGAGGATAATTTGAGGAACAGTTGTGCCGAGACTGGGAATACCAATAGTGGAGTGATCTCGACAACGGTGATTTCTCCCGTGGGTGTTTCCAAGCCGGACGGTACCGTGACGGAAGCCACGACGGGGCCTGCCGTGACTCCAGCAGCGCCGGCCTTGAACCTCAGCCTCGCCAGACTGCACGGCGACGAGCTGGCTACACAGCAAGGGCCCCCACCTCTTCTTTCTCATCCTCCTCATGGTAGTTCACCCTCTTCGCTCCAATATTCATCGCAATCTGGAACGGTTGCGGCGGCGCCGGTTTTGTCTGTCCGTCTCGGATATCAAGAATATCCTGCCGGCAATTCGGAGCAAGTTCGTCATTCTCGTCGAGAAACAGAGGATCATCGAGTACAGGTAACGATGGACGTTCATGGTTACTCAGAGACACGCGCAGATGAAGAATCCACGTACTACGTTTTAAATTCTGACGGGCAACGAGAAGGCGAGAACTTTATCGACGGTCGTAACGAGACAAAAGTGTATCAGACTCTGACAGCGTATCGAGCGCCTCTTCATCAGGAACATCACCGATACACTGGTAACGAGAGTAACGAAATCGCGGTCACGACATCGTCATTGCTTCGACATCGTTCTTCGACGCCGAACAATAGTCATCGTCATCATAACCATCGATCTCAACAAAATTACGGAGACATTGATTCGTCTTCTTCGATGGATGGAAAATCATCGTCATCATTGTCGTCGCCATCGTCGACGTCGTCGTCGTCGTCGTCCTCATCACCATCGTACGGATCGCTGCTAGCGCCGTCCATGATAAAGACGGAACGAGCGAGCCCAGACTCGGCGGCGACGTCAGGGCCGTGTGAATCGATGAATTCTCCCAGCGTCTTGAGGGTCCCACTCTCGCCGGTTTCGTATACAGTAAACGGCACCGGTTCCAACTCTAGCTCCAGCTCCACTTTTACCACGTCCGTTCACTTCGATACCTCACAGACTTCCACAAGTCCATGTTTACAACACGTGCATGTGCACGAGCACGAGCTCGAGCTCGAGCTCGTACACGCGTCACCAACTCGGGATTCCGAGAAACCGATCCTGCATCAACATCAATCGCAGCAACAGCAGAAAGAATCCAAGAAAACGACGACTACCACGATTCATATTGACGAAGAAAAGGCAACGGAAGACATTGCCGAAGAGCCAGAAATCGGTAGTAGGGCGACGATTAAGAAAGAGATCCAACTAGAGGAGGATGTTTCACCGCCGATCGTTAAAGAGGGAAGAGAAACCGCCGTCACGAATTTATACGTCGATTATCAATTACCACTTGCTGCTACCTCAACGCTTGCCGATTCCTGTCCGGTAAGTCCCGTACACGATCGAGAAGGATATTCTTCACCGTCGAGCCCTCGAGGCGCGGCCAGCTCTGGTAGATCCAGCATCAGTTGCTCCGATAGCGAAATGGATCCTCTTGACTGTTCTTCCGGCAGCCACAATTCGTCCAACGACCTCGCTCGTCGACGATCTTTCTCCCTTCGATTCAAATTGGATGTTCTTGACGCTTTTCATCGAGATGTCGGTGTAGCAGGCAATCAACGTGCGACCGCCAGGAAATTTGGCATAAACCGACGTCAAGTACAGAAATGGTTGGGACAGGAAACGGAGCTGCGAGGCGAGATTGCCCTTCGCGGAAATTCCAGACAACGGCTCGGTCCTATCCAGGATGCCGCTTCCGCTGACTCACCGGTGGATCTGAGTACATCAAACTACGCTTCGAAATTATCGCAAGATCGAATCGAAGTTGAGTACGAGCAATCGCCACCACCTGTTTACTGCTGCGACGTTGGTTCCACCCCTTCGCAACATCTTCCCTACTACCAGCATCCAGCCGCGGGCTCTTCCGAGAGCGAGGCCGCCGTTTCTTGCAATCTCGCCTGTTGCATGGACGGCCACGCCGTAACACCAATTGTATCATGCTACCAAGAAACTTCCTTAAGAGGATCTTGCTACTCCGACTCACAGACCAGGCTGTACTGTTATTCTCCTCGAGAATACTCTGAGACCACCTCGGTATTCGAACACTCGGAGGAATTGTCCTCGCCTTTCAAGAGGCAGCACTGCACGCTTTCTTGCTGCTACGAAACTCTTCCGTCACCGAAGAGGCTTTGCTTGGAAGCTGAAGACTCGATCAGGATAAATTCCAACCAAGAAGTGCCTCCTCAGGAAATGCCACTCTGCCTGGTGAAACCAAAAAGACTCGTCGATACCTCCCCGTTGAGAACGGAACCGGTAACGAGCACCGTGCCGACGCCACCGGCATCTACTGTGCCTGCTCCTTCAGATCCAACGTTGAAGGACGCCATTCTATTCAAACCGTATTTGGACAATCCCGTGAGCAAACCTAGCAAAGAGCACACGATTCAAAGAGGCTTGTCGCCAATCAGTAATCAGAATATCATCGTCAATAACAACAACAATAACTGCCAAAATATCTGTAATTTGAACGAAGGTAGGAGCCACGACTACGCTCTCGAACTGAGCTTAAGATTACCGGTATCCTGGAGGACCCATCCGAGTCTGTACACCGAGTTTCCACAAGTCAGGAGTGCGTTCGTTAGATATCCAGCAAGTCCTCATTATACTTAATTGGTAAATCACGTTTAATCCTCGATTGCGCGAAACTGGAGCGACCGGTTACTTTATTTTTATGCGATAATTTTCAGTAATGTCGATTCATTCTTAAATTAGTCCCAAGGAATCGATATTTCGTACGACGCGATTTTTCGAGAAACCAATATCTACGTTGAATAAAGTGTCGTCGGTGATATTTAATTCAGGAATCAGTGGAATGACACTGTAATATTTTAATTAATATTTTATCAATATCAAAGACGTCGAGATTGATTCCTAGGTAGTCGTCGAACGGCAAATATTTCCTGACAAGGATTTACCGGAGCAGGATCGATCGGTACGTGATCTACGACACGTCGTAATGCCACGTAAGCGTTTATCATTTTCTCAATCGCCGGTGTAGCGTCATACGTCGCGATAAAGTCTTAATCGACCATTGGATGAAACGGGATGTGGAAGGAGATTATACAGTCTCGTCTTCGCTCGGCATCTTCCAACTTCTTCAGACTTGGCCTTTTTCCTCTCCTTATCCTTCACAAAGTTTTTTTCACTCCTCCTTCTTTCACCCTCCCCCTGCCCTTCATGATGAAAATTCATCTTTAAGTGATACACACGCCGGGAAGTTTTTTCCGCGTCGGTTTTATCGTCGAGATTAGCTCGTTCGACGGCTATCGGCTAGGCCGTTTAGAGGTCGAGTGTATTCGCTATAATTACGGAATTATGTCAGTCTGAGCATGATATCGATCACGATGGAAACTCGGTAGCGTGGTTTCTCGCGCGGCACTATGCCGATTGCGTAACACAATGCGGCGGCGCCGCCTTTATTTTGCTGCAAATTATTTTCGTAGAAGACACGTTCGCAATCAATCATGAGAAACAGCTGCCGATTTTTCTTCTTCAATCCCGATTTGATTTCTTGGTAGAAAATATTCCGACACCGGACTTTTCCATGAGTCGACGTCGCTCCTCTCGTTTTCGCGTCCAGTCTAGGATTGATCTCTAGATATCATGTTTAATTGCTCAAACAATTTCTTCCATGTGCGTCGTGCACGATGCGCAAGTATTATGACAGGGTTTTGTATCCATTTTTCCTCTCTTTTTTCTGTGGAACTCTCTCCTCTCTCGACCAGTCACGTGATTTATTCCCTTTGGTATCTCGTTTCCTTCGTATTCGATCAAATTTCTTGTAAATAACTAGGTGAAACTGCCGATGCGTTGTTACTTCCTTGCCGATTCGAATGATTTTTAAATATGTGAAATCGACATTTTCCCTATACATGTAACTATCAAATCCATTTAGTCTTTTTAGATATTTGCAAAAAACTGTCGGTGTCACAATAAATTCTGTTCGTAATCATGCGTTCATAACAGCGTATGCGTCAGCACTGTTTGTCGATCGCCTTATGGCGGCCGACCGGATAACAAAATATAAACTAATCTAAACTCACTTCTTATCTTTCGTTTATATAAATCCAATATGTATCGCCGACGTTAATTCGGGTTAACTGATATTTTATTATTCGCAACCACTACTAACACAAACGCTATCACGGATCCACAGTTACAAACAAAATTCAGACAGTTTTTTCGCAAACATGTATCTCTGTATTAAACAAGTCCGACATATATAAGAAAAAAGTTGTGTAGAAAATGTTGATCCATTGTTTATCCATATTCAAAATTCATCGAAGTCAGAAAGGACATAACTCATTGGGGAATAACTGTAACTATACCAGTGTGGGAGCTGAATCGAATTTCTAAGGTGTGTTGTGCACGTTTATTAAGAAGAATTTGGTCCGATCGTCTCGCTTGCGTCGTGGATATTTTTGTATCGAGTTTGCGAAAGGGACGAAAGGTTGAAGAAGGATTTGACGAGGATTTCGTTACACAGGCTAGCCTTCAAGGTTACTATCCGTGCCTTTCTTCTTGTTGATCCTAGAACAAACGCGTAATCCAATTTCGAGCAAATGTACAATGTAGATTTAATCATATACAGAGCTATATTTTGTATAAATTTGTACGTTGATTCTGAAATCGGCGAGAATAAAAAAAAAAAGGGAATTTCAACGACAAATCGGTCCGACGTATCGAAATTATCGGACTTGGAGTATGTACTCAACGAACGAAATAGCAATAAAAGATATTTTAAGTTACTTTAAAGTTATCTCAAAATTTCGAAATATCTATAATACAACAAAGTAACTTAAAATATCTTTTATTGCTATTTCGTTCGTTGACTGTATATATTCCAAGTGTGAGACTGATCGTAAGGAGAGACTTTCAAAAGGATATGGAAGAACGCTCCGTAAAAATCCGCGTGCCTTACACTATATAACAGAGAAATATAACATAGAAATTAAAATCACACAGGGACTCAAAGCTGTTTAGCACCGAGTATTTAGAAATACGTTCGCGATCATAATTTAGGATCGCGCACGTGAGGGATTATCTTAATTATTCTTATAAATTATTCCAGGCGTTTATATCGTTTCTAGCGTTCGTTTGGCCGACCATCTTATTTCGATTCCCGAGTCGATAACGTGTTAATTTTTATCACGGGACAACCTTCGAGCCTATCACGATGAAGAAAGTTTCTGAATCAGCGATCGGTCGCTAAGAAAAAAGAACTCGGAAGCCTCGTTCCGTTTTCTGCGTCTGATAGTTGATCATTATCTATTGGAGTCGATTGGAACGAGATAATTCACGCGCGGCGTGTGCCACGATTGGCGAAAATAGAGTACACGGTGCACCGTGAAACTTTCCCCTCGGATACTAGGAAACCAAAAATAGCGTTCCACGAATGTCCTGCGATCCAGCGATTGAGCATGTCGCAGCAAAGAAGGGCAATTTTGTGAATTACCATCGCAGACAGAACAGTTACGTCAATGTTTCAATATTCAGACTCAATCGAGCTCGTTGCAAGCGCGTCTAATCTTACGCGTTGCGACAGCCGCGTGCATTTATCGGCCAGTGAAAATGCACTTGCACTCCTCGTGGATCAATTTTCTATCTTGTTTCTATTGAAATTTATCGAAATTCATCTTTCTAGTGAATTTTCTTCCGACAAGCGATTCGACCTCGAGAATCGAAAATTTGCCAAGGTGGCAGAGGAAACGGTATTATTAACCTTGTCCGCGTTCATCGATAGGGTCAAGGTGGCAATGTACAATAAAATGTAGCGTAATCTTAAGCCATAATGAATTATATTATGCCATAACAACGTTTTACATAATAAACGTAGCGTCGAACCGACTGACGAAAGAGCGGGAGAGAGACAGAACGAGCGCGTTCGTACATGCTCGATAGTGCGAGAAATAAATGCGTGCGTGATTGCGTGAGTGTCGGCGCGCGTTTCGAACGTGCGTACGCGTATGTTTCGTATGCACAGCCCACAAGAGTCTATTAAACGAAGCATAAAGCATTGTATAAGCAATATTTTTTAAGTGCATCAAACTGTGTGAACGGAAAGTGAGGGGGGGAGCGAGGGCACACGAAGAGAATGAACGGTTGGTTCGAAATGGTAGGGAGAAAAGCTCCGCGTAGGCGAGCCCCCGCGTTTCAAATCTACGTGTAGGCAAACCACATATACACACACATACACACACTTGTATCGTATATATGTAAAAAAATTTATATTATAATGTTAAACGATAGAGACAAAGCGAGATATATATATATATATATATATATGTATATATATATATATGAATATGTATATGTATACATAATTATTATATTTTATTACAAAGTTGTATGTAATGTACAATCGAAGCGCCTGAAAATTCGCCCGGTGCCTTCTAGAGATCGCTCGTGCCTTACAGTTTCGCTAGCGCGAGAAGGAATCAAGAACCAAAGTGTCTCGCGCCCTTAGAACGAGCCACGTACCTTTTTACGTCCTCTCCGTGGCGAAGAAGCGTTCCCATGTGGCTCCTGGCAAGGATACACTCCGCAAAAGAGAACAACATTGATGATTTGTCCAAACGTGTAATAATATCAGTATTCAAATTTATTTGTCTATTTATTAATCGCTAATTTAATCACGTCAAATGAAAACCAGCCTTTTTTTCTTGTTTGTTTTTTTTTTTTTTTTTTTTTTTTTTTT
>CAJDYZ010009149.1:250833-262456 GCA_903986555.1 Heterotrigona itama
AGGCATCATCAATTTGTCGTTTATCGTCTTTTTGTATCCTCGAAAAAATAAAAATCATTATATAAAAAATTGTATTATATACACACGCGTAGATTATGAAAATTTGAGAGAAAATATAAGAGATTATTTTAAAAGAAATCTCCGCATTTGTTATTTCTATTCTGGAGTAATTATAACGATTCTAATTATAATATCCTTTTCTTTTAACACTGACTGCACAATACATACATGTTCCATTCATTAAAGATTTTCTTCTTTTGAAATAATTTTACTGTGAAATCTTGTGTCACATTTATCGGATTATCAAAAATACCTAGGACGATTTTCTTTTTTTTTTTTGAAGTTTCAAACAGAGATTACCCGATGAAAACATACTTGATTATATGGAATTTGTCAGAGACGTTTACATGCATGACAGATTGAGCATCATGGGATAATCGGATAGCTGATAATTTGAGGAAAATTGATAGAATCGAACAAAGATACATGGACTGATTTGCAACTTGACTTCGAGGAAGAAAGAGTTACAGTCTTTGATCTGAATTTTATTACATTATTTATTGCACAACGTGTGGAAGAAAAGATTATAATTAGAAATAACAGATACATATGTCTTTAATGTGTTATTGAACCCTCAACTATTTATTTTACATTTCTTTTATATATTAATAGGAATAAAGTTTCAACATTTTGATAAATATCAAATAATTTATGTATATTAAAGAATATATTTTAAGTAGTTCAATGTTATAATTAAAAAGCTCGTAAAAAAATGTAAATTTAAATCATTGTCACTCTAATTATTGTTCAAACAAGTATGTTTTTCTTTCCTTTCTTACCGAAGATAATAATCTTATCTAATGAAACGTTTCACACGCTGAAGAAACTCGTGAAATATTAATGCAGTGTTCTATTTCGTTACGTTAAATTCAACTTGAAGTATATAATTACGATACGAACTTGCAATATGTTAATGTCACTCGGTTAGAAATTTTCTCGTTATTCTGAAATACTAGCGTGCGTATTTATGATTAAGATAAATGCACATTTCCGCGATACTTTTAAATAATTCCGTCGTCATTTAAACAAGGACTGAAGACATCAAAGATAAGGACAAGTCAATTTTATGATTTGCGCACTCAAAGTCACATCGAATGCACACTCATATAATGATGTGATCTACAATCAATGCAACCGATGCATTGTTTCCGTTATCGCGGTTGATTGGTAGTATCCGAGGATCGACGATCGCACACGTACTCGCTAAACTTTCTAGGCACGCAAGCACACGCCTGCCTGCACGCCATGCAATTGCTGTTCATTGACTGTGCACTTGTGTCGACAAATGACTTAAAGGATTTTTAATTTTTTTCTAATTTTTTTTTTTTTTTTTTTTTTAGTTGCTAAATTTTCCTAATTTTTTTTTTTTTTTTTTTTTTAGTTGCTAAACACAATTTTTTCATTCTTTTAATTTGACTAAAATTCTTACATTACAACGATTTATTTGAAATCTCCATTAATGAACGATAACTCGAAGAATCAAAATGAACTGCAGTTGCTTTGAACTTATCTAGAGACTGAGGAGTGTAACACGAGCAAGCTGCACATGCGTTTATGACGCAATATGTATTTCCAGAGAATATACATAATTAAATTGAAATTGTGATTAGTTTGGTTCGATATTTTCAATTCTTAATCGCAAGAGTTTATTTAAAGTTATGCATATTGTTCCGAAAAGCCCCAGGTCGATATGAAATTTTTGAGAAAAGAGAAGAGAGGGAGTAAGAACTTTAAATTTTATCTTTAGATATTTATTAGTTTCGAAAGTATTAATAAAAATATTCCAGTACAATTGTATTTTGTATACACAAACATTGCAAATATTTATAAGGTATTCTGCCTAAATTGATTATCCATAATAACATCGTGGACAAAGATTATAATGTAAATCTAATCTAACCTTAATTCCTGGTATCCAGAAACGAAGTTTAATCATACTGATTGTAAATAGAATACCGTATAGATACTAAACTGATGAGAATTCAATATATTGTACCAAAAATATTTTATGACTATCTAGGAAATTAATAAATGTTTGAAATTAAAATTTTATATTTGGGATCCTTCCAATCTCTCCTCGATTCTCTTAAATTTTCATGTCGACCGGAAACTAGTGTTTTCCAGAATTATAGCCAAAATTATAATATATCAAATAACGTTGACCAAAAAAAGTTTAAATTTCTTTGCAAATTTATGGAAACTCTTAACATCAATCGTATAATACAGAAAGTTTCATTATCGACAATGGCAGTATAGTTACTCTGATTTATCGATACTTCTTCGATATCGGTATTTCTTCGAAAGATTATTAAATATCTTATCAGTCTGTGAATATTGTAGGCCATGTTCCATTTTTCCAATACGTAATTAATTCAAAGTCATTTGATGTGATTGGAGTTGCAAATTGGAAGAAAATGAAAACCACGATAACTCTGTTTGTAAGTTATATTTATTCTAGTTGATAATTTTGACTGTATTAAAGAATAAAAGATGTTTATCGAAAGTTCTCTATATTAAATCGCAATTCGTTTTTATTGAGGCCACCGCGTGCGCGCAAAGCAGACCTTGAATCAAAGTATGACTGATGCAACGTTTCAATCAACGCCAATAAATGTCACCGACTGGTGCAATGCAATTAGGAAGACTACAGTTACATATGCAAACCAAAATTCATATCAATTTACATCTTCGATATATTCTTCCAAATTAATCTCCTTGAATTAAAATTACAGTTGCCAAACTAATTTCTCGTCAGAAAGTTGCGGGACTGCATAGCGTTGCATCTTTTGCTAAATAATTTCGTATTCAAAGATATATTAATATATTAATAAATTACTGTCTACAATGTTAAAAAGTTTACAACAGGATTCGGACGCACGTCTGGCGTCCTCAACCGGAAATTCGAAAGGGATACCAAAAAGTTTCTGGCTTCATTCCAATAGACATGTCTTCTCTGTTTGCAAGTTAAAGATCAGCAGCGTGGCGACAATGTCTCAAGTTTCGTTGATTATTCTTACCGTGTACTTCTTGTCCGTCCGTCGATACTACATCAGACAGTGAAATTTCCAGCAATCTTAAAAAACCACAATTTGGACCATATTTTATCAACCATCTTTCATTCAACAAAGTTGTTCGAAAAAGCTGGATATTCCATTTCAGCGGTATACAGATTACATGTTCATAACTTGATTAGAATTATAGTAGAATTATCTGTCAGGCAAATGCTAAAAAAGAAACGATAGTACTACAATATTGAAATCATTATCATTTTAATTGAACAATAATTTAATGTTGAAGAAGAAAGAGAAAAAACAAAGTCTTTTTCAAGGAAAGGCGACATTGCATTCAAAAATCGCGTGAATTCAAAAAAAAAAAAAAAAAGAAAAGAAATGAAAAAGAAAAGAATATCAATATTAATTCTGAAAAGAATGGGAAGACAACGTTTAGTGTGTCGTGAAAGTCCAAACAAAGTTTATTTTTATCCTGTCCGACGAATGTGTGTCTCCTCTCCATCGTTTCTCCTGCTTGTTCTCGTTCTTCCCAGAATATGTCTTTTTACTCCATGTAAACTTTTATTTCATTCTGTTTTGGAACTCTCAAGATACGAAGAATATGAGTCTTTCTTGATGAATGTTCTTGCTAGTTCATTACACAAAGAATTTTTTATGGCAGTCGAGGTGTTGTTGATCCCACTTTAATTTATAAATTGTGTTACAGATTTCTTATATTTGAAGTCCATCGAAAAATATCGTAAAGAATATAAATCGTAAATGACGGAGCATTATGAATCGCCCGAAGTAAAGACTATATTGACCAAGGAAGAAATTCACAAGAGATATCAAGACACAGCTCTGACCATATTTAAGGTAATTATTTATTTTACATACACATAAATCTATTAGTTATATTGGAATTTCAATTAAATATAGAAATGACATTTTATTAATCTCCTGTTTGAACTTAAAAACATTTTAGTACATAAATTGTATTTTAGAAACACATTCTATATGATTATGTACATTATATTGTAATTTTTTTAATGCCTCATAAATTTCTATGTTTCAGGAGCAACAAGATAAAGAGGAAGTTGTAAACTATTTAACTTTTGGAACGAGTCGCAGAACCATGGAGTACAGTAGCTACGGAAATCATCCTGTTATTGTGCGGAGACCAGCTGGTTCTTTGGTAACGCGTAGTAATAGTAATAATAGTACCATATCTTCGCAAATATTAAGAATATATCAAAAACCACGAGATAGCTGTGCGATAAATTAATTTATAATTTAACTATGGCTGGTTATGATTGCAAATTAAATAGTCATATTTTTATTTTATAATTTGATATCGTCAACATCTTCTTTCCTTCATTCCTTTTTTTTCTATTTAAATAATCGATTTTAAATAATCGACTAAAATATTCACATTATTTTTGTGATATTAAGTAGTAGTTCATATACATAAATTCTTTAAATATTTATATTTTTACAATATACAATATACTTCCTTCTTGAATACATTATTGTTGATTGAATTATACTTTGATTGATCTATAATAAACATGGTCCAATATCGATTCGACCTTAACAAAGGTCTATATGTTGCAATTCCGACAAAGACGTATGTTTGCGTACGTTCGTGCATTACGAGAATATAAGCAACAGTTATAGTTTTGTATGTTCAAGAAAAATTAGAACATCATTTTTAAACGACCTCGTATAAAATAAATACACGATGAAGCATGTAAAAACTAAAAAGATCCATGGTAAATGAATCTTAAGTAGAATGCCAATGATATTGGCGAGAGAAAACAGCACTAAACTCACGGTTTATGAAATTTTCATTGATGCTCAGTCAATTCGTTGTGGGTTATGTCACAATTAAATGTAAAAAATTGTCAGGGTAACTCAAATGTTCTGACATCCACTGAAGGGGTGTTTCCAAAGGTGGGGTAATACCATGGGTGAACACTGTAACTATATAAAAAATAATATGTAGTACGTACAAAATATTCACAAATAAAAGAAATATTTACCATTTTCATTATCTGGGAATACTTCATTCAATAAATGCCTCAATGTTTTTCTTTGACCTTCTTCATTTGTAGGTTTTACAAGTTTTTGTACATATTTGTCTTCACTTGTATAACATCGAAATGGTATATATTTAAAACCTTCTTCAATATTACTAGCCTCCATAAGTTTGCGATTCACAGACCAGAATTGATCAAACTTGTCATTTAATAAACCAGACCACAATTGATTGTGATCTTTCTTTTGCATACTAGACACAACCTGACCTCTGTGTTTTAATACATCTGCTTCCTTTATACAAGAAAGAAAATATGCTTCCACTACTTCCCTAAAATTTAAATTCAGTCAAACCAAAAACTTTATTAAAAACAAATATCAAATCATATTCTGAGATACTCACTTATTTTGACAGTGCATTAATACATTTTCTGGAAACCTATCAAAGTGAACGACGATATTCCATGGTAATTCCACGTCATTGGAATAAATATCCAAAAGGACACCAATTGGGTAGTGCCACTTTAGTGGAATACCATTAAATTCTAACCACATCTCATGCTCTTGCTTACTATCACTCTGTATATGTCTTATGAAATGTTTTCGTACCTAATCGAAAAAAAAACGTATAAAATGAAAACATACATATACTGATAATATTTTATTTATATTGTTTACCTTATCTGTGCAGAGTGGAAAATAACTTAACCTAGGTACCATAAGATAAAATGGGTCAGGTCCTTGTAATTCACATATTTCTTCAGAATCAAGCGTGAAACATACAGGAATTTTGCCGTCCCAAATTTCTCTCAATACCTCCCTGTCATTCGCCATTATGCACACGATAATAGATAATCTATTCTATTTCATTCGGACCATTAATAATTAATAACAACTAAATATCCTGAAATGAAAGGTTATGTTTTTCGTCTGCTACAAAAATTAACTATATTCAAATATCGTCTACAATCATTGACTAAAGGCATGACATTAAATGGAACTTTGTGTCTCAGGTTGTGAAATACCAACCTGGAAAAAAGCGTTTCATACGCCCTCTGCAATTTACTAGGGCAAATATAGAAATCATATTTAACTCGATTGCAGAGAGTGAAATTTAAAATTAATTTATTTGTGAACAGAGGTTCACAAGTTTAAAACTTTATATTAAAATTTATTAAAATTACATTAAAATTCTTTCTCGTATTAATTATTCTAGGATCGCTAAACAATTAAATAACTGTTTAATTTTATGTTTAACACTGTTTAATAATATACAAATTATAAAAATGTTTAAATTTTGCAACATTTGTGCAATTAGTAATCTATATTACTTTTCAAAATAATAGTATTATATGATATTTTTATAAGCTAATTTATAAATATATATTTTCAAAATATATTTCTTTAACCTAAATATAAATAACTTAATGAAGTATACAAGATATCTGAAGATAATACAATCTACGTAAAAAAAGTGAGAAAAGGAAGAATAAAATTTTTTCGTTAGTCTTTTGAAAATCGAATCTGAAAATTTATCAAACATATTTAAATTTGACACGAGAATATTCTACAGGCAAAATTGTAGAATAAAATCTAGAATAAAATTGTAGAATAAAATTTTTTTGTTTAAGATGTCACTTTGAAGAAAATAGACCTTGAATATGTTTCGTTGATAACATGCCTTAGTACACGTAAACTTAATTGATAAATTTTCAAATTCGATTTTCTCGAAAACAAAGCATTTTACAAAAAAGTTTTATTCTATATTTTTTATTTATTTTATTCTATATTTTTTTTTATTTATTTTATTTATTTTTTTATATTTTTATTTATTATTTTATATATTTTTTATTTGATTATTCTATATTTTTTATTTATTTATTTTATTTATTTTTTTATTATTCTACCTGCTGTAGAATAGCTTTCTGTTAATCATTCTTTTCTGTCACATTTAGAATTAGCTAAATTGAAGTAATATTGATAAGCTTTCAAACTTGATTTTTTCAAAAACGAAGACTTTAATGAAAAAATTTTATTCTTTTTTCTTTCGATTCATTTTTTCATGTAAAATTATTTTCTGCTCGGTTTGTACTCATCCTGAAATATTCTCTGTATACTTATGTACTAGATTCGTGTATAAAATTTACACATCTTCGTAAAAGATGCAATTACAGAAATTCACAAATTAATCCTCTGAATTAAATTTTTTCAGAAATGAAAATTTAATCGATTTATAAAAATTATTAAATAATAACTATCGATACAGTCATCGAGGAATCAATTTACCAGAAATGGAAAGTATATATGTTTTGAATGACTATAATATGTTATATGACTTGAAATACTTTCAATCGTCTTTACAAGATGGCGCTAAAAGAAATGTTAAAAAAATTTAGTCGATAATATAGGAATCTATGTACCATCGACTGATAAAGCTGCGATACAAAAATATAATATTTTTATGTAATGTAAACATAAATACTTTCCGTACAGATAAAATATTAATCATGTTCTTATTAGAAATATTAAAAAGACAGAAGATACAATAAAAAATTGGAGTAATTCGTTTATTTTCTTCTGTTTATTTATTTATTTATTTTCTGAATTTTCAAGTCTCTATTTTTAGTATAGCAAATATTTTAGTGGACAATTTTAAACTTGAATCATTAGTAATGTGACTAGACGAACTCGAAACGATCGCATAAAAGGAAGCATGATAACACAGGAAATTATCGAAGACACATGATTATTTCAAATATAAATAAGCAAGACAGATTTCTTATCAGTTAAGCGATGTTGGACGAGTGAACGTTATTATCAGTCGAACCTTTGAACTTTGAGAGGGCAGAAAGAAAATTCACTCTCTTTTCATCGTCACCGATAGGAGCTTCTGCTTCATTCTTATTGCTTATAGAAATCGTGTATAGACCATGATGTCAATTAGTGCTGTCATTAATTCGTAATGCAACTAAACGGTATCAATTTTAACCACCTGTTGTTCATTCTGCTCCGAGCAGAATAATATTAAATCTTCGAGCGACACGTAATATGCATTTCAACGATTAGTCTCTTAATTGTTTGTTATATAACTTATCGTATTATTTACAAACTTTTACGAACGACTTACGCATTAAACACAAACCTTGTTTTCCAAAGTGTAATTCTTCCCCAGGGAATTATTCGAAATTATCTGTTCAAATATACCTATCGTCTTATCGTTATTTTATCGTATTCAAAGTTGAGCATTTATGCGCATCACAGAAACTTTGAAAGAAACAAATTACCATCATAAACTGTGTTGGTACTCGATTCAGAAGGAAATTCTGCAACGTGATAAACAAGCATGCACGTTGGTTTATTTACCCGGTGCTAGATTCGCGGTAACTATCGGTCGACAGTTTATCAGTTCATTGTTTTTT
The DNA here is from genome assembly GCA_903986555.1 of Heterotrigona itama. Taxonomy (NCBI): domain Eukaryota; kingdom Metazoa; phylum Arthropoda; class Insecta; order Hymenoptera; family Apidae; genus Heterotrigona; species Heterotrigona itama. The sequence continues at coordinate 259,340 of CAJDYZ010009149.1, forward strand.
CTGTAGGCAGAATTTTTTGATCACGCAGTCCGGTAATAACTAGCGTGCCCCTTTACGTAGAAATTGCAAATGAGCAAATGGCATGGCATCAATTTCGCGCACAGCTGCACGTAGTGCCGCGTGTGCGTCTGGCTCGTGTCTCCACAAACAGTCTGACCCGACTGTCTGTTCCGATAAATGAAAGCTTCTGATAAATTCGTCTTATAAACAGCAACTCGAGACTGAGAAATGATCGGGGGTGAAAATTTCATTGTATGAAATAAACACATACTGAGCAATTAATATATACTATATATCACGTGTATCCGACAATAGAACTGTCACTGAGAAGATTTGCGTTTCGTTTCTTTTAATTAGACATAATACGATAGTAATGACGAGGAACTATTTTTATCGTGTTTACAAATAAAACAATCATAAAAAAAAAAGAAGCTGCACACATACTACTGACAAAAAAAAAAAAAAATCGCAATTACGTTATCGTTATTAATTGGGTTATCATATCGGTCACTTCACGTGTATTCGACTATCAAAAAACAGGACGCTCACGCAAACGAGTGAATCTGGCTAAGGTCATCGATGAGTTTAGATTAGGTTTAGGTTAGGATTGAAAATAAATGTCTCTGGCGATAGATGTATGAAAAAACGATCTCGATGATGAATCTCGAATCTCCAAAGGGTGAAGGAAGTGAAGTACACTATTTACAAAAGTAACATCGTCAAGAGGGAACGCACGGACATATCTTTCGAGAACGATTATTACCAAGGCTGTAGTTTATACCGCGATTAATTAGCAAAAATTCTGCGGGAGTTAGATAAAAGATACAATTTTTTTCTATTTCTCTTTCTACGTTGAAGATTGGCTCCAGTCACATTAATATCACTTTGACCAACAATCTAAGAAAATTAAGTTTATATAAACCATCATCCAGAATCGATCACAATTACGATGACCAGATTGTTTATGTGTTTATAAGAAATTTCGAGTTACAAAAGTAAGTGCGATACAATTGTACACAAAACTATGTAAAATATAATCTTCATAATATTTCGAGAGTGAAATAAATTTACTTAGATTCCATTTCTTTAGTTGTGATAAAAATATAAATATGCGTAAACATTTGACTAGTAATAAATAATATATATAAATTAGATATATTTTAATTTTACGTGAAATTTAATGTTTTTAATAAAATTATTAAAGACACGATAAGAATTTATATATTGTTGGAAATTGTGTTTCAAATTTGAATATTTGAATTTCTCAAAGATAAATTTTCCGAGGGAAGAATGTGAGCGATGATGCTTTCAGCTTCAATTTGATCTGCTTCTGTCTAGTTTTTACTGCAAAAATGAAGCGACAAGAAAAGGGGAGAACCTATCGGGAGGAATAAAAGACATTTCGTCTGCGCTGACACGATCCGCAATAAAAGCTCGATTTATAAGACAACCTTCGACCTCGGTAAATGGTTCGCAGTTATCTTTACCACGTTGCAACGTCGAAGAATACAATCGTGAATACAAATGGTAACGTTCTACAGGCACTCAGTAAAATTGCCGTGAAAATTGGAATGAAAAACTGGAAAAGTATCATCTATCACCGAAAATCTCCGCTGGAAAAGCGATTGATCAATGACGAAGCAAAGAAGCGGTACAGTGGCAAGGCTTTTAAGAGATCTATTCGAAGGATTTCTGGTCTGAGCGTAACCGTAATTTTCGACTACATTCTTGACTAGCAGGCAATCTTTAATTCTTTATGTTTCCAGAATCATTGGCCGCACCCACTAAAATCCTTGATACCACTGATTACGAAATTAGTTACCAGTCTACCATACGATTACTACCAAACTCTGCGCCTATCCAATCGAGTATCGCATTTACAGACAAAACATGTTTTTCAATTTTGATGAAGAACCAGATGTGATGGTTTTATAGTTATTTTGATAGTTGGACTCGGAACGAGAGCACGCGCCAAAATGAAGTAGTCGTGAGTGCTGGGTGTATGAGCCGGCGCTTCCGGTGTCTCGGTACCGGAACTGCACGCCCGGCCGGCTCGCTGTCGCGACGAGGACGAATCGCTCGCGGCAGAACTCGCCCAAAGTCATTTCACGCCCGGCGGAGCGCGGAAACGGGCGTTTACTCGAGATTTTCGTTCATAAATCAAGCGTCGAGCTTTCATGCAGCCCCTCTCTTCATCGATGGGTCACCGACTCACTCTCACGGGGGGTTGCGTCGCCATTCAGTCGCTTAATCGACATCGCTCTGGTTTATCGAGATCGTTATCGTGGAATTTTGTCTACACGCCGGAAACGGAAGGGTTGGAATCACGGCGTAGTTCCGTCGTATTAAAAAAGTACTTCCAAACAGACAATTTATATTTTCGATACGCAACCTAAAGTTATATTTTCGCGACTGAGTATCAAAGTGATCGAAAATAAGTGAAAGAAAATATTTGTGCGTTGCCTGGAAAAATATTTCCGAATTGTGCATTAAACGACTTGGCCTCGGTGACGGCAACTGCTGGATCAATGGCTGCGTTCCGGGAGATGAGAAAGGGCGCCGAGTTTTCCCACTGGCCGTATTCACACTTCCCTCTAGCAAGAAAAGCCACCGCACTGACACTACATACTGAGCGTGGAAACTCTCGAAACGCGATATTATTTTGATTTAAAAGAAATCAACAGGTGATCGCCGACAGACGGGTAGCGAGTGTCGAAACCTATAGGCTCTCCTCTACCTGTTTCGGATCATTTTCGATGTTATCCCGCAACATATGCCCGACAAGGGGCAGATGGTAAAAAAGCGTTGAGCCGAAGCAGCAGCGTGTGACACGGGACAGTTTAAAGGGCCGTTGCTGCTCATCGAGCCACCAATCACTGCTCTCTTTTGATTCGGCGACGCTGCACGAACGCATCGGCCGTTGCACTCTAATTATCCGTGGATGCTCCTTTAAACGGAGACTCGCGCATTCACGAAGCTTCCGACGCCTCCGGTTAGAGGACGCGTCCGCAAAGACGAACCGCACCATCTTGCATCTCGTTTCACAAAGGAAGAATCTTTCCGTTGATAAAGATATTTTTTTATTACTCTTAGCGAAAATTCTAAAGTCGACAAGTG
>CAJDYZ010009152.1:0-11249 GCA_903986555.1 Heterotrigona itama
TTAGTAGTATTACGAATAATAATGTGATAAAAGCTTCAATTTATTTGAAATATTCTCTTCTTTTTTACTTGATACATTAATAACGTGTTTGTATGAACATGTTTGACAGTTGTTGAATTGAAGAGGCAGATGTTACAACTATCTTAACATTTACTGCTATTCGAATCATCTCAAATAAATTTATGAAAGCAATTCCATTTATTTCTTTTTTTTTTTTTAATTAAATTCTATATACTCCCCGATGTTAACTCCCCGAAACATTTCGCTACAATAAACGGAATTTCACAGTGAAAATATTGGAACGATGAGTGTTGCTATTGTTATTAGGTTGAGTCATAAATAATTTACGATGTAAAGAAATTGAAATTTCCTAGAACTCCCGGCCGTGTCCTGTGATCTGTCACGATCACTTTTCGTGCATCAATTAAATGCCATTTATATAAACCTACGTATCGTTAGTCAACTATCGATATTTTTTCGACCAATCGAGTCGCATAAATCCAGTCCCGAAAGAATGTTCGAGCAAACGTACAGAAAAAGAGAATTTTTCCCCTGGCTCTGATTCAAACGTGATGCTGGTGGAAATACTTTCCAAGTTTATAGTGGACGTGGACGTTTGCTGAACTGTTCGTAATCCGTTCGACAGCGTGGTAAATTTCCAAGCTCTTTCTCTGCTATTACACATGAATATGAGAAGTACGTATTTGTCACGTTGCCCTCGTAATCTTCGCTCGGAAAAATTATTCACGTATGCACGCGGATCGCATCGACGATAATTACTTACCGGTCTGTCCCTGCTGTGATCCGAGCTAAATAGCGAAAAACGAGAGACACGCGTCGGTCATGGGGGCATGATTTACGAGGTAATTCCAGAGGAATTAGAGCGCGACGAGCAGCCGCATATTTATTTTATCTTGCACCCGTGGCAATGTGTCCATAGCGTTTGCCTACGGCTAATCGGTCGTGCATATTTCCACCGAACATTATTGAAACTGTAAACTAATCACGGCGACGTGCACACGTTCGACAAATAAATGGCAACGTGCTCGAGGTGGTATTGCTCCGATCGATCGAGAGTCGTATTACCTACACCAAGTCAGAGAATTTTAACCCCCGTCAAACACAACACGCATATACATTTATATTCACGATATATAATGCAATTTCATTTATTGAACGAACTTGTTGAATTGTTATTACTTGTTGGAACGTTTATTGATGGACGAAATCCGTGCTGTTGCAAGAAGAGGTGACAAAAGTCACTGACTTTCGTTAATATTCGAACGCTATAATATTTTAATTGTTGATAATTTTAAAAAGAAATCGTACAATAATGAACTTGAGTTCATTTCAACAAAGAAATTGTACGATTTTCTTTTTACAAAATTTAGTGACAGGATAAAATGTCGATAGGAATCACTGTAAAAATTAATTAATATTTCAAGTATGTTCATAATATTGTAATATTAACACTGCCCTGTGATTCATATCTTATCTTTTGATGCACACCTGCCTATTGAATGACATTTATTTAAAAAGTATTGTAAAGTCGGATTAATGTAAATGCAGTATGATAACATTATTTTTATTAAAAAATTCAAAAAAATTTCAATCTTTTTATATATTCAAAACATCTTTTAAATAAAATGATAATTTTCAATGTTTCTTCTCAATTTCTTTTTAAAAGTTTCAGTCTAATAATGCATTTTAAACATCCTGAAACACTTTCTTGCATCCAACATTTTCAGTCATTAATCAACGAAAATATCTTCTTTCACAATGTGTACTCTATTTTGTTCTTTTTTCTTTATTGCATTTAAATGAATTTATATGAACATGCATTAACCAGCAAATAAATCACAGACAAACTACACGTGTATCTATTGTGTTTTCACATACAAAGGACAGATGTATTTAAAAACCATTTATTTCATTTATGAATTTCCAGTGGAAAAATTGTTTTCGCACATAGTGAATGAACGATATTCAAACTAATATATTTCATTTTAATGAAAAGCTATTATCAAAATTGCTCCTCTCTTGTTAGGCAAAATGAAATTGATAAAAAACGACGGCAGTTTAAATTGTAATCAATGCTAATGAAATACCGCTTTTTACGATTAAATATTTATCGGCAATAAAATGCGTTTGCACAAATTGCGAATTACAATCCATGTCAATCCAACATCGGTGTTATTTCTGAACGCGGTAGAAAGTTTCCTTGTACTTGTCAACGAAATTTATTGGAGAAATTTAAAAAAGAAAATTTATTTGATCCACCTGTCTAAGGGAAATATATATTTCATTTATAATTAGTTGTATCTAATGATTGAAATCAATAAGAAGATTCTTAAGAATTAAAACTCTCAAATCGGTCAAAATGACGTAACACTTTAGAGTAGCTTTTCAGATTTGCAATGACTTTTGTAAAATAAAGTCGTTATTTTGTGTTAATGATCTTTCTTGTTCTGGATAAATACAATTGTATAAATTCTGAAATAACTGATTTATTCATTGTGCACCAGAGTAAATTATTCCCCCCCCCCCACACACACACACACACAGAAATCCTTTCAGTCGTTTTTCGATTATTTCGTTGCTTATTATTTAAGTGAGTCAAAAAAAGTTGAATAAAACTTCATTGAAAGAAACAAATCGTGTCAACATTTTCCTTGAAATTCATCACTTATCCCCGCTTAATTTACATTAATCTACAAGATCTGCATGATACGAGATGAATCACTCGCAATAAGAATTCTTACAACTATTGACGCATCATCGCGATCTTTCCTGAATGATGACATAGTTACGCTGAAGGCTGTGCACGAGGAAACTACACGCATGTGATTGTCAACTTTCCGTATTAATCAATCTTTCATAGGATATTTCATGCTCATCGAAGCTACAAATAATTTTATAATAGCTTTCGTATGATCGACACAGGAAATTCCCTCGATAAAATAACTTTAATTCGCTCGTTTATTTACTCGCGAAACAAATGTATAATTTATTCAAGGATTTTTAAGTTTTTTACTTACTGAGAATTATTTAGCACGAAGTATAAATAAGAAAATCGACTGCACGTAATTAATGAGAAAGTAATGAGCATTGAGTTTATTATCAAACACCCAATATTCATCGCAATCAGCAGGGGGTGGGTAATTGATTTAGGCGCGTGTCCCTAATTGATTAAAATCAACTCTCTCACCCACCGGTCTTCGTAACATATATATATATATATAAAACAAATCGTAGTTTGCACATTACCGATCATTTTAATCTGCTTAATTATTGTTTAATAAACAATAAAATACATAGGTATTTACTACGAAAATGTCTCTATAAAAACGATCCCTCAGATCTGTACTTAAAATTTATGCAATTTGATTTTATGTATTAAAAGGTAATATTAAATTAATTAGTTACATATATTAATATAATTAATGTAATTGGTTAATTTGATATAATATAATATGTGTGATTAATTAATTTACTATACCTTTTAATATTTTCTGTATTAAAAGTCGAAGATAAAATATAAAAGATAATAATCTATTGGATTAATCAAAATAAAAATAAATAGCAGATGATAAATACAAGATGTTTAATTAAAATACAGAAATCTAAAACCATGGAAGATAAACTAAATTCAGTGTTTAACACTAGAACTACCACACCAGTCATTTTGACTGGTTTGACAACTTTATTTTAAAATTCCTACTTCATGTTACATTTTTTCTTCGCAATGATGTAATGACGTTTGCAGGGATAGCTAAAGGATTAATATAATAAACATTAATTTTGTTTTATTCATTTAAAATAAAAGTAATTATATTATTACATTATACTTCTTATAATTACCAATGGAAATTTATTTTAATGTTCTTGATGTCAAAGATTTTGATATCAAGATACCAAATACTCGTCATTATTGTACTTATTGTTATTATTATAATTGTCATTATATGTAGTTTTTAAGATCTCAGAACATGGAGTTGCTTTTGTAAAATAATAATAAGTCAATAAATATAAAAATATTCTATTATTACGTTTTTTTTCTAAGACCAGTCATTTTGACTGGTTTTGGTAGAGATAGCTACGTCTCAACTGTCGGTAGTTCTAGTGTTAAGAACAAACCATCGTCGCCTTGACGTGTGTATTATGCATACATACATAATCAAATTTCTAAGAGGGCAGGACATCGAATTTCTCGCCAAGAAGCACTCGCAAGATCTGGCCGATGGGGGTTGAATCAAAAATCCTGCGCGTAAATGTACACGTAATTCGAGCCAGGATGTGCTCCATGTACCAGGACCAGGTTAGGTTACGGTTCATTGTGGTGTACTGTTACGGGACAAAACACCATGATCTAGCATTGTAACCAACCGGTGCGGCGCACTCAATGCAAGTAAACGAAGGAGATTCGTCCTCACGGCCACAGGCTCGAAATTTTTGGAGGGCTTCTTCCGTGCGGAAGTAACCTCCTTGGTGAGAGGATCGAAGCCTTTCGTCAGTGACGAGAGACTCGCCTACTGATTACTTTCTATTCGAATCGAATTTTTGTTCTTCGCTCATTCCCATGCAGCTCGACTGCAACCTTCCTCTCATTCGTCAATAAAAATCATCCAAAAGTCTTCGAGTACGATGCAAAATCGTAAATGGCGTGATTTATTTGAGACTTTTAAAAGCTTTATGTACTGGAACGTGACATGGAAATTAGCAAATTTTGGCAGAAATTTCAATATACGCTTTCTTTTACTGTTCGAACAATTCTGGATAAGAAATAAATTTGAAAAAAAAATGCTTGGATCTTAACACTCTCTCAGCGGGGATTGTTTCGAACGAAAGTTTGTGTATAATTTTCTTCGAATTTTTATCTGTAAGAAATACTATAATATTTACATTGGAACTACTGGAACTATCATTATAAAAATCTTAAGATGTAATAACTGTACGATTTTATTATTTTAATATATATTTTTATTTATTTATGTTAATATCTTCGAGTAATCAAAATCATGCGTGTTAATAAAATTCTTCTTCTATAAAATATGTATATTATACAATATATATTGAAGTTTTTCCTAAATTTCCTAAATAAATCGAATTTCTTTTTATTATAAAATTGTTCACAAAACCTGTGAAAGCCTCGTCGCTACGACTACGCAAGTACCGTTAATATAATTTAGAACCGTTCGTCTCAAATAAATTCTTTCACATCATTTATCTTGTGACTATGACCTCGTATCATTAAGATAATCAGTTTATATTCTTCATGTTGTATACAATCCAAGTTGAGGCTTGTCCAGATAAAACCAGACACCGTGATCTGGATTATTCCTTTGCCAATGGAGCAACAAATAGTTCATCATTTATATGGAAGTCTTCAATCACGCATGGGGGGACGTGTATGTAAAACGAAAGGAACACGTTGCTAATAACAAGTATCCTGCCACCAGCGTGAAACAAGCAAGAAAAAGTCGTCGTGTACAATTTACACTTCTATTGACCGATTTATATTCCTGGCACACACTTATCCTCGGTAACGGTTACGTCTGGTTAAGAATCCAGTTTGCCATATGAAAATGCGACGACGATCCGGTGAAAAATACCGAGGGGAATACCTTGACGTTAAAAGTAAGCTTTGTAGGATATAATTAAACTTGAATAATAAGAAGAAATTTGACAGACTCGAAGAGAAATTCAATTTCTATTACATCATTTTAATGCCGCTGATAGAGAAAAATAGATTTATGATTATTTCCTTCTTTATTAATATTCAGACTGTGTGTATTAGAATATTACGAATAGACCGTGAATTTATTATTTTTAAAGAAAATGGGTATTTTTAAAAACATATTAGTTTTTAAGATAATTTAAAATGTAGTTTCAACAATGGAATCTTGATAGAAAATTGTTTTATAAATTGCATCTTGCGGTGAATTTTGTGAAATTGAATTTCCTAAAAACGTACAATTCAATTATGACACCTGAATAGAAATTTGTTATAATAAATGAATATTGTAATAAATATCCTACCTCAGATATTTATCAGTATACTTTTCCATATGATACGGTTTTGCATTTGCACATTTTTTTCATAAGTGCACAAAAATTATTTGCAAAATTTTCATTCACACTTTGAACATACTGTCCAAAGAAATGGAATGTAAAAGATAGAAATTTGTTATATAAAAAATCCACGATCTACTTACACGAGATAGCGTGATCTTTGCGTCGATTATAATAACATTATCGAAAGATCCTGCGCAGTGAATCCTTCGGGAAGTCAGTAATCTGTACGATGACATTCGGTTCGCTTCGGATAACTGATAAAACCGACTACATACACACGTATACGTATGTATCCATCGGCATCATTATCCACTTGCATCTCCCTGCTCGTTCCTCTTCCATCAGTACGCATCGTTCTACGTATCATGTGCACTTGTAAAGTAAATTGCATAATCGGATAACGAGAGCCACTGCTCCCCGAATAAATATACCAGCGGATAACTCGATTCTGAAACTGGACTTCTGCCACTTGCGTCTCTTTTCTTTTCTTTTCCCTTTCTTGTTTCTCTCTCCCTGTTTTCCTCGAATCGAGAATAGCAAGTAATTGACACCGACTATTTTCTATCGATAAAAATTCGAAACGAATTTGGAAAGGTTTTGTATCACGAGATATCTATCGTGAACGTAAATTATACACAAAAAATTGATCAACAGAATGAATAAATGAAATAATCTGTCTGCAGCTTATGATTCCATTTGATATTAAGATGTTTAATAATTTTAAATATTTTTTAATCGTCGCCACGATTTTCCAGGCATTTCTGATAATCTGATGAAAAATTATTTTTAATAAAGGCTGATCAGCATCGAATGGGCTACAAACTGCAATACAAAATATATTTTTGAAAATTTTTGGAAATTCTTTATACTGCCGTTTTGTAGTTCATTTAACGCTGATTAATTCGAAACATTTTTTCGTCAGATTATCGAATGTGCTTGAAAAATTCGTGGCGAAGTCCTCTATATAAGTATGAAATTTCTACGTGTATTTTTAGATTTCTTTTAAACTTATAATCATATTAAATAAATCTTATTATATTTCCTTGTTATAGATTCCCTTTAAACTTGACCAATATAATCATATTAAACGAATCTCAGCATTATAGATAATATAAAGAATTCTTGTATGTGTTAAGTATAGTCCAACTGAATAAATGAGACTTAGTAATATGTTGAATTAACTTTTTAAAATAATTTTATGATATCTGCAATATTGAATATCTTGTAAATTCTTATAACTTTCAAGTTTCCTCAATATGATCAATAGTCGGATTTTATTATAGTGTTGATGAAATTTTATTTATTTTTTTTTTATTTGACAGCGTTAATGAATTTAATTTTACATTACAGCATTAATGAATGAAACGATGGATTTGAGTTGACACAGTATGTGTAGAATGATCCTACAGCCTCTCTATGTTATTTAAAAGCACAAAAATTGCAAATGTTACATCATAAGTCGATGTAAGATAGAAAGACAGAGTACTTTTAGACGTTTGGAAACAGCATTTGTAAATGTAACAGCCTTGTTCGAAGTTATCATTCGCATGTTTTATGCGACACGGGTAATATATTATATAAAGAAAAAGATTTCTATAAATGTTTTTGCTCTTTCCAAACGGAGACAGACGTTGGCCCCAAATGCTTGATTTCCCTACTTCGCCGATTATATCCGCGATCGCAGAGAAATGCGGGTCAGTGCGAAGAGAATCGGCCAGTTGACCTTTTATCTGATGTTTTCTATATTTGCGTGGGTCACTGACACGCGACTCGATATATATTCCGATCGCATATTGAATAATAGCATTAATTATCATCGACTCTGGTAAATCGTCGCTTCCCCTCGTATGTGAGAGTAGTTCTTCTCGTATAAATTAAAGGAGAAATTTTTCATCAATGGAACAACGGACACATGGAAGCGGAAAATTTATGGCAATTGAGATGGGCCGCGGATTTTTATGGGTTCAGGTTTGAAAACTGCATGTAAAAATAAATATTTGAAATTCATTCACTACAATTAATCGATGAGTTATTTTCAAGAAAATAAAGTAGGTAATTATCCTAGGTAATTCCACTTTTTAAATTATTCTTGATAAAATATGAACTTGCATAAAAATCCGCAATTTAATAATTAGTATAGTGAGATTGTTACAATTGTATAATCAAATACCAATAAATGTTATACTATGAATCAAATAAAAATTCATTAAATTCGCAATTACTACTCTTTATATTACATGTATATTATGATTATGTATGATTATTACACGCTTTATTTTATACGGTTATTTGTACTGTGTATATAATTATATAGCTTATCTTTATTGTGCTGATGATAGATATTAAGAAGTATGACAAGTAGCATATTCGATTTTAGAAAACAAAATTGTTCCAAGCAAGTTTTAAGCAATCAAAACACGAACACATATGACATATTTAATGTATCGTTTTGTTAATTATTTTTCAGTGTATAGAGTAATTTAACACAAAAAAAAAAACGTGCGGAAAAATTAAAATGATCGGCCTTTGATAAAAATCATTAATATACTTCATCCTGTTAAAAATTAACATGACCTTACAAACTAAATATACATTGAAGAGCACCATTAATAACACAGTTTTGCAATTTTAAAATGTTCTTCTCTTCTTAACGAAACATGTTAATTTGTTAATTTCAAAAGTTAATTAAAAAAGTCAGTAATGAGGTAACATTTGCGGATGTATATTTATACGCATTTGCGAGATGTTAATGGTTAATTACACAGTCTATTATCACTAAACTGCATATTTTTGGCAGCAGACAATTTGCACTGGAATTTAAATTACAGAATTTCTTCAAAATTAAAACACACCGTTTAATATATAAAATATATATATATATAATTTTATTATTATTGTTAACGAAAATGTTGACTTTTACAACTTTCTTCATAGAAACAATTTCATCCCATGAAATTCGTCCACCTTTTCTTCAATTACGTAGTGCAACCTCGTTTTTTTTTTCAAATAAACCATCAATTTTTTTTTTAACTTGTAAATTATAAAATTTATGACAAACGCACTGTTTCTGCTACAATTAACCTTCACGCTCGATAGCACGTCAATCACAAGTCATAAAAAAAAAAGTACAAATAATTATTCAAGAGGAACGAATTGCAAATAGAAATAAGAATTAACTGCCAACCGCTTTGTTTGTGCGCCGATAATAAGACGACCCCGATAAATGCACACACAGAATAAATTACTATCGTATCAGCATCGCAATGTGCAGTTACTCCGCGAGGAATTTTTTTCTTGTTGTCGTTGCTTGACACGATAACAATAGAAGACACGACAGTGAATGAATAAATAAAGATAACAGCTCGTAGCGTAAAAAAACCGCGGAATCAAGCTGCGAATCGGTCGTAAATTTCACGAGAACTTCGTTTTCGAGTCTGTCAAGAGTCACGCGTCGTATTTTTATTCACACCACCGCCATTTCTTCATTATCTCCTACCAATAAGAAGTACACGACTCGTTCGCCAGAGCGCTTCGAGGACTCAAGATTCATCGAGCAGACGGATGTCGTACACTTTCGGCTGTTGATCATTGTCGCGCTGTTTTGTCCACCGCGAGCCACGGTAAAATTGCCCATCGTCCGCGGTAAGTACCATTTTTCACTCTGGCGGGGCTCAACTCTCGCGTCTCGCGTCGCGTAATAATAGCGAACCCGAAAATCGGAGAACGATCGAAACAAACGCGTGTCACCGATTATCAACGCGAACAGAATTCACGAAGGTCCGAGATTAAAGCAACAAAAGGGTTACCGTCCGGTCATTTTCGCGATACAAACGCGATCCTGATTACGCACTGTTGGGTCACTGTTCTTTGAAAATATATTCGTCGGCTCGACATCGTTTCGGTTTCTGACGACACTGAACAGATATTGCTCGGATGGAATGGCAGCGGGCGATATTTCGCAGTACGTTCACGATGCAAGAGCAACCTCGAAATCCGTTTAAGCTTATTGGATCAGCTTGGAATCACAGTGCAGACGGGGGTGGTCCCGTTTAAAAATCCAATATTCCCTCCGAGTCGGTTTTCGTTAAGGCGATGGAGGCTCGTTAATGCCGTATCTATTGGCTCTTCTTCTTCTTCTTCTTCTTTTTTTCTTTCACTCGCGATGAGAAGAAAATACCATTGTGCCTCTGCTGATAATACAAACCGAGCTCGTTACGTGTTCTCCACCTCCCCCTTTGTTCGTTTTTTCTTTTCTCACCCCTTTTGTTTGGCACGGGTCGTCGACATCGTTGCATTTCGTAGGATATCTAATTTTCCGGTGTTCTTCGTTAAGGGACGAGTTCGCCATGTAAATTGGGACGCGTTGGGTACATGCATCAGGTGGAGTGATAAGAGAAGATGCTATTTTCGGGATTATTTGTGTGGCACGATCTATAAAATGAGCACGGATCCGTGTACTTGGTTACAATTTCCATTTTACTTTTCCATGACTCTGTGTTATCGTTTCTTTCTTTTCGATCATATCATACTTTATAACGAGGACCGTCCGTAACCACACGTTGATTCGATTAACATTTGAAGTGAGAATTTTTGAGACAAAGTATATATCCGTACGTTGAGAAAATATAAAACAACGTTTGTGTTGTTACATTCTCAATTAAGTCGGAATTTATTTAAATTTATTTTATATTTACAAAACTTTGATAGAAAATATAATTTATCATATATATATATATACATTACATATTCTACACAATTATTATGTACATGCATATACATTTATTACATACGTATTTGTGTGTTCATAGTTGTTCCTTGAAAGAAGGAATAATTCATTGCTGATTTAATGATAATTTCGTCCGATAAAATTGATATTACCAGACTTTGTGGATTTTTATGTAAGCTCATAATTTTGAAAGTGTAATCAAAAAAGCAGAACCCCGATAGAAAATTGTTTTATGTAATAAATATTATAAAATGAATATTTTTTTCTTATCATACGCGTCCAATTTTCTTTTTTCGTAAACCTTCCTATAAAAATTTGAAATTTAGATATTACTCGACATTTACAATTAGTCCTATCAAGTTACAAATATAGAATATATAGAATATATTTGAATTTCGACTAAATTGAAATATATCTAAATTTATCCTATGTTATTTAAATATTCGTC
>CAJDYZ010009153.1:31882-52335 GCA_903986555.1 Heterotrigona itama
ATTAATTTCAGAATTTATTTTATTTGATTATATTAATTTTAGAAGAGAGAATGTTGAATTAATACAATATTAAAAATTACGAATTTCCGCATATTATACATTTATCGACGCCACATAGAGAGATATTAATTTTAAACTTTCTATCACCATACGTGGTGATAGAAATCGTCGAACATTTTCTAGATATTGTGGTTATTCAATTAACCTAGTAACGATATCGGCTAATCAAAATTCTTTTAATTATATCGGTCACTAGATAGTCAAGATTAATTCCGAATCGAATTTGCATACGATTCCATCATCATTAATAATAATTTCTGTGAATGACACCACGCACGATTGAATAGATCAATAAATGGCAATCATCATCAGGGACGTAGCATTTTGGGTTGAATTATAATTAGGTTTGCAGAATGAAGATGGATGCTGGGCTCTGCTAATGTTACATTCCTTATTTACACCAAAGACGATAACATAATCTTAATTTTTAATATTAGTTGAGTCAAATGATAGTGCAAAACACAGTTTTTGATTATTTTTTTTTAAAAACGTTTGAAAATCTTCGATATTTTTCAGTATTTTAGTAAAACTGAAACGCACAAGCGAATTTTATGCATTTTTAACATCGTTTAGCCAAATAACAGTACGAGTACAATTTTCTGTCATTCAGAAGCATTTGAAATCTCCAAAACTTTTCAGAATTTTAGTAAAACTGACACGTACAAGCGAATTTTACGTATAAAAGTCGAAATTCGTTATGTCGGTGATGTTTATTTATTCATGTCTCGACAATTCTAATTTATATAGCTCGTATTTTTACTCAGATAGTCTGTACTCGTTATTTTATCAAATGTTCTGGATTTTTGCGGAAAATTTTGAATTCCTGTCACACGAGTAATACAGAGATTGGGAACTACAGAGCATAGACTTGAACATTTTTAATTATGCTCAAATCGGATGAATTCTCTGACTGTGAGAGTGACAGGAGTGCTTCTTCAATAAAAGCAACACCGCGATGAATTTGGCTCTGTAATGTTAGTTAATGAAGTATAATATATTAATATACGTGAAATATATACGCAACTACACAGTGAAAAAATAATTTATTCATGAACAATAATTTACAACGCAACGAGCATTGTAATTAAAACAATTGAAATTTTTATACTCAATGGTCAAAGATCGCGCTTCGAATTAATCCTGCAGTCCTTCGATTTCTAGCCTAAAATTAAACAAATTAAATTAATTCGATTCGTTGATCGCTCCACTCTGCCTTCTTTTAACGCTGGGACTACCAAAATAGTCAAAACGATCAATTTAGAACATATTTTATGTATTTGTAATAGAGTACTTTCAGAGATTCGAATGATTTTTAATATCACGAATTATATAAACAGAAGCTTGTGCAAATTTTTTCCTATTCCTCTTATCTTCATTTCTATGATACGAATTTTTTTTTTCACACTTTGCTCGTCGACAGATCCACTGTTAATGATCCCGAATAGATGGAATTGTTCTCTTCATCGTGCCAATAAATAATCACCACGATCCGCGCCATCTTTCGAATTGATCGCCGCGTACAGCGTATTTAATCTGTTTCCCACATCGAACGCCACGTGTATTTACATCAACAACAACTAACAAGTAGCAAATAACAGTCTGGAAATAATTAATAACACCGCGGTGTAATTGCCGCGGTGTTATTAGTATCGCGTTGTACGCGTTGCTCGTTAAAGCTTCGAAGCGAAGTCCTCGCGCTTAATTATTCGATTAACCTCTCAGGGGCTCGAAGATGGCGCGAAGTAGTTCGAAAGGTGTCCGAACAAAGCGTTTCGTTGCCCGAGGGCGAGTAATTGAACGACCAGTTGCTCCTCGTCCCTCTTCGAATCACGACAATTTTTACAACATCCAGCCAACGCGAGTTCCTTGGCTACGGTACAAAGAGTTGGCGTTTCTCTTCGTCGTTAATAGAATTTCGATGAGTTTCGAACGATATTGAGTGGCCGTTGGAGCCCGATGTTCGAGCCTGTTACGAGCTTCGGGCGGAGATGGTAACGCAGTTACCTAAGTTGGAATTCGGCTGTTGATGGAAATTCGCTGGAATTCGCGATGAAATCGGAGACAGTCGAGGCTGCGAGGGAACAGTTGATAAGATGAATCCTTGGTGGTTTTCAGTCGCAAATTGCGTTGCCTATTCGATCGTTAACGCGACACTTGGCGAAATATATTTCGTAAACCTTTGTGTCATTGCTTTAATTCACTTGGCCATTCAGCGCGTGGAGATTTCATTTGATTCTCAAAGTAGTAATCACTTTTATTGCCAGTAAATTCTGAAATATGTGACAAGAAATATGGATAAAGTTTGCGAAAATTATAATTAGATTGCGAATTTTTTTCCTCTCTCAGAAGACATTTCATGTGAAACTATAGTACATTTTAAAATAATATTTATTTTTGCATAAAAATTCACAATCAAATTGTGTTATATGTAGTTGTTTAAATATTCTAATTACCTGTGATTCCATCGCGTAATTAAAATTTTTTCATCGTTATCGAATAACAGGATAATGCAATTATATCACGCAGCTACGCAATCCACGTATTTACTGCGAGTATAAAATTCAGGGTCCAAGGCTTAGCGTCGGGAACAGCGGATTTGTAACGTGTACTTAAATACAATATACACAGCTTGTATCTCTAATTATAATTAAAGCTCTATGATGAAAGTAAATAGGTTGCCGTTTTAATAAAAGTCGACGCTAATTTTTCCAAAAGTTCACTCGCGTTTGCTAACTGCGGAAACAAAAAGATTTGGAGCACGTCTAAAGATTTTGATATTTTTTACAATAATCCTTCAATCGTGTCGATGTCAACCGTTAATTTTATAAATTCACGCGATCGATCCTTGAATTACTTTCTACTTTTATTATATTTGGAATAAAGGCAATATATTTATAATTCATAAACTATGAATACTTTCTTGAAATTTATTTTCTTTATTTCTCTTGCACTGAGTCATTTTTAGAATAATTGCGGTAGTTGTCATTTGAAAATTCATACAAAACGCCCACAGACTCATTTTTTTCCCGCGGCACGTTGCAGAAAATCCCTTTCGTTCGGTAAACTTCCCCATAAATTGCAGATCCTCACCTTTACCCTTGATACGCGTGGGCTCAACAGTGCGACAGCTGCCATCGAGACAGTGGTAATCCTTTAAAAAATGCGACGAAAAGTCCAAAGTTTAAAGATACTCAAAGTCGTTCATATAACATTCAAAACAACTTCACGACTTCGTTGTTTCAGATTTCATAGTTTGGTCCGAATAAAATTAAGATTAAATTCGTGTGGAATGATTTGAGCGACATAAAATATTGCTATTCAAACAATGATGAGTACATAACGCCAATTTTCATTAATCATGATTCATTGAAAACGTATGTTTTATCATAATGTGTGAACAAGAATTTGCAGAATTAACAGAAAGCCACTTGAAAATTCGCATATTCTGGCAAATATATTTATCGACGTACTATTGTTATAAAATATTATTAATAACATAAATAAATTTATCAAAAGTTGATAAAGGAACAAAAGGAAAGATAATTTGAATTTAATTATTTCATCGGTAATAAAAATCTTTAACGAGTGAGAGCAAAACATGACTAGATATTGTGGTAATGTATCATCGAATAAACGAGCAAACGGTGTTATTTTTAATTCATTTTTCACGTGTTTGATCTACCAATAGACTGTGCATATTTCGGGCAATGAACTTATTCAGTATCATATGATTTAAAACTTGAGTCGTAAAAACTACTCTCAAAAAGTGTGAAGGATATTAACAGTTGTAACGTTCGTGACCTAACATTGAACTTTCGTATCATTTTCAATTTTAAGAGCAAAGCGAAGAAACAGAATAGCAGAGAGAAATCTCAAACAGGAGCCTCATTATGTCATGTTAGATCCGTTGGTCTCTTTCCGAATTCTCTTTCTGTGATTACACGTAGAAAGAACGAAAGAAAAGTCGGGCAAAAAGTTTTATCTGCCGGCCATTGTCAAATCACCGATAACCTTTCCCTGTCTTTTCTTTAGTGAAGCTATCTACCTTTTGATATCATTAAATTAACTACTGGAAATTTTCCAAACTTTTTCCACTCTTACAACGAGATTGCGATGAATTTTGTTAACAAAGTTTTCACGATTTTTTTAAAGAATATATGTAATCAACTTTTCGTATTAATAAATGCAGTGAATGTTCAACTTGGTTTAACCGATCAAGCAATAATTTATTATGGTGTCATAAATAAGTAACTTCTTGGTATTTTATGAAATTACGGAAGTTAGGTAAAAAAATATCAATCGAACCCTTGAAATTTCGTTTTATAGCTTCTATATTAAAAAAAAAAAAAAAAAAAAAAAAAAAACAGAATTTGAGAGCATAAATTGATCGAACAGAATTCCAAATGAAATTGTGCATTGGTCCTCAACGGATTAGATTTAAGTTAGGTTTAGATTAGGTTATCACACAATTTTATTTGCAATCTGTCTCTGTTTTTATTTATAATATTTTCTCAGTTTTAGAAAATATTCTTTCAGCAGGTACAAACGCTGCCTAGATTGAAATAGAATTTTTGGGAAAAATGAAAACACAATACTATAGTGTATACATGAGACTTTGATATGATGCGACTTGATATGATAAGTTATAACAAAAGTGATTATAAATATTATTATAAATGATTCGAAGAAAATGCCATTCTCAGAACAAACAATTTCGAATAATCTCCACCAGTGTGTCCTCAATGAACACGACAATTTGTAATTTCTGCAAAGTTCTATTGACAGAAGATACACTACGAATAGACATAAATCTTCTGAATGACAATAAAGAATCGATCCTAACTAATACACTTTCTAACATTCATAATAAATCGTTGATTTAATACAAGTGGTTGATACAACTTTAAACAATGAAAATAAAAAAAAAAAGAAGAAAAATTTCGAATAAGATGCGCACAAAGTTT
Source organism: Heterotrigona itama (assembly GCA_903986555.1). Taxonomy (NCBI): domain Eukaryota; kingdom Metazoa; phylum Arthropoda; class Insecta; order Hymenoptera; family Apidae; genus Heterotrigona; species Heterotrigona itama. Next base: position 36,907 of record CAJDYZ010009153.1, read on the forward strand.
CGAACCAATTCGATTCTATGTTTCTTTCTAACATCACGGAGTATTCTTAAACGGTTCGAATCCATCGCTTCAAGTTCAAGTTCAAGTATACTCGAAAGTAGAACTATTCCTTTTTTTTTTTCTTTCTAAAATACTTTCGAATCTACTTGCAACCACTTCATTGACTTTGGAATCCAACTGTGAAATTGTCGAAAGTTCGAGTCGCAGAGTCGCGAACCCGTGCTCTTTACCGGCTGTGCACCGTTGCTCTTTCGATGGGAGTTCAACGCGCATCATCAAGCAGTATGGGGAAACTCGGAGTTAATCGAGTTGATGCGGATCGAGCGTGGGCAGGGAATAGGTGGAATTCGATGGAAATTCGAGGTCTGTTCGTGGCGGAAGTCTCTCGCAGTGACGTTGAGGGACTGACACTGATCGAAATACCTTGTTCCCATGGAATACCGGTAAGCCGGTCGAGTATTTCGCCGGAAGTCGATGGCCCCCCTGGCTGCTTCCGGTCAGTCGCTAATGAAACACGGCCAAACGTCGGGCCGCCTGTTGACTTGTCGAACGGAATGGTAAATTGATCGTAAAAGCGATCAACCGATCTGGCTAGGTTCAACCTAGCTAGGGTGTGGGCTTCGCGATCTCTGCGACGAGACCTGTATGACGATTTCGTGAGTTTTAACATGTCGTGCCTCCGTTTAATTCGCCGGCTGCGCCAATAATCGTCGGTTGCTTCTCCGGAGGATCGTAATTGCTTCCTTCGTTGCGCCTCGACCCTGTTCCACGTGCACGCGCCATCATAATCGGACTTCGTGCACTTCTGACATTTCGCGAAGAACGAGATTGTGGACCTGTGGAATTTGCTCTGCGAATACCTGAGCTTTCGGTTCCCGCTATCGTCCAAATGTCACCGTCAAATTCCGATATTTTCTTCCCATTTGCACTTTTTGTGTTCCTATGAATATAAATGATATAAATATAAATTCCGCGTAGCACCGAATAAACAAAGTTTGGAGCGTCTCGATGAATATGAATAGTACAGAACGGAGCACGAGATGAAAAATAATGGAAGATCACTGGATCAATAACGTAGATCGTGATATGTATCGGTTGGTTCGTACAGTTGAAAGATGACTATGTTAATTAAACTATATATAAATGACTGTATGAAAAATTAAACTATAAAAAATGATTGTGTAAATGATCATATAATCATTGTGACTAAATATGAATATCAAGATTTTCGTAGATATCACGTCGTTCTTCTTAACACGGTTTAGGTCTGGTTTACTTCGTTTTGTTTGCTGTCCTACAATAAAACGATAAAAAATATTTTATCAAGAATTATGATATTTGTCGATGCATTCCTAATCGTTAGATTTCTATGCGAATTTCTATGCACGTTTTTAAAGAAATTTGAAGATGCAAATATGCAGAAGTGCTTGTTGCTGTTTTTCGTTAAATTTCTATTTAGAAATCTCCGTTTCTTTAATTTCGATCGCGAACATTTCAATTACTTTTCCGGTGAATTTGTTGTTGTGCATAAAATGTTCATTTGCTGTTTGAATTATCGATTAATCAGCAATTTCAGAAGCAAAAAATTTGTTTGTTTAAATTTCACAATTGGCAATTCTTATTAAATCTAGAATGATGCAACTATATAGTTAGCAATTGCTTGATTAAATACGCGGTGAAGAAACTACGTGTGCCATGAAAGTTTCACTTAAAAAATCGACATCTCACACGCATACCAACCCCGAATACTAATTTCTACGACTCGGTATTTCTTATAATATTCTATGCATCCTCGTGCAGTATTGACATTTGCAAGATAAGTGGCTTTCAACTGTTTTTTCGTTGCTTGTTCCATAACGTGGATCTCTTCCAAGCAGGTGTAAATTTCGATAGAGCGTGAGTGCTTCCGCTATAAACTTCCGGTAGCTTCTCCTTCCGCGGCTTTTACGAACTCTTTCTTTTACGTTAATTTCACTCTTTCACCGTGACGTTGCACCTTCGACATCAACAGAAAACTCTTTGAACTGCTCATAGAACGTGAATATTAATATTTTATAATTTTAAATACTTAATACTATTTTAATACTCAAATACGACCTGGTAATCTAGATGGTTGCTAGATCATTCTCTCTGTTGATGTTTAAACTTAACACGCTTTCCAGATTCCAACAACAAGAGGTTCGAAAGCAAATGAATTTTCAAGTGAAAGAATTTCGACAGACACGGGATGAAACGTGACTGGTTTATTTAGTGTTATTATCAATTACTTTGTTATTATATATTATCTTTTCAATAGCTCTTCAATTTCTATGTGTAATACACCTATGGGTAGATGGTGTATTCGTTTATTTATACAAAAGATCAGGTATTTCACGACACGTGTAGATATACCGTTCATCAAACATGATCTTCACAGGAACAAACGCATAATAGGAAATTCGTTCCAATTTCGTTGCTCCCTTTCATTAATTTAGAATTATTTAATATAAAATACGCGGTGTTATTATGAAGGATCGGTTCGTGCGAACCTGTTAATACGCGCGCGTGTGCCAACAATGGTAAACGGGAGAAATGATTTTCGACATGAAATTCGACAAAAAACATGAAATACGAGATCCGATTATTATTATATATATATATATATATATATAAATTATAAATTATTTGATGCGAACTCGGGATTGCCTAACGTAAATTTCACTGTCGATGCGATTATAGATCACGCGTGCATTAAATCTCGAAGATGAGATATACATCCCATTTATGTTTCCAGATTTATGAATTTTTTTTTGTTTTTTTTCTTTCTTCTTCTCTCGGAAAGATACGAGTGTATTTCTGGTGATATTATCGTAAAAGTATTATAACGATGATATAAAAAATTCCCCGTTCCGTATCACGCAGGAAACTACCTCGCGTTGCAAAAACATTTTGCAACGCGTTCATTCTCAATGTTTTGTAAATTCTCGTAATATTTTATATAGTGCATGATACGTAATTAACAGTTTCCTCGTAATACTATTGACGTGAAAGTACTATCGTAAAAGTCGTTTCAGATTTTACGAGGCTTTGGTGGGTTTTCTCTTCAAAAATTAGGGCGCTATTTGGACGAAAAATTATTGGACGAAACGAAGTTGCGGAAACAAATATCTGAGAACAAATAAAGTTCTGAACGAATCAGATACCGAAATTTATACCTAAAATATAACAAAAATAACATTTTACGCATAAAATATTGTTATATCTGTTTGAAACGCGCAACTAGAATCAGTGGCTTCTTGCACGAAAGATTTCGATGTTTTTTTCTTTAAATCGGATCTGATCGGAAACTTTCTGCCAGGGGTAGTAAGTTATTCAATTACTAGACTTAATTTCAAACTATTTTGCATCTTGAAAGCAATGATGCACGCGACGCATCCAACGAGCAGAAACATCGAAAAATAAAAAGTGAATTCACTACGACATATGATGGATCGGACCAACTTCCCCGGTTTATAAAAGTTGAAGAGTTTATTAATTGACAACGCCATTGTTAGACTGTTGCGATGGAAATCCATCGCTTCGGATATTAAAAAAAGAAGAAGAGCTCGCTTCCGCGAGTGAGACGAACACTCGTTCCGGACACTGACGGCGTTATAAATGAGCGACTTCTTATAAATTTTTTGCTCGAAGCGAGGGAGGGAAAAATAGGGTGTAAAAGTCCGTGAAGGCAGATCAGGGCAAAGAACACTTAGTGCCGGTCCATCGGCTATTAAATACCACTCGCTATGAAATATCCACTGAGATGACGCGAGTCGCAGGATCATTTGCTTAACAGGAAATACGACGTCGTCGCGGAAAGGATTACCCAGCGTGATTATAACGATATTTCTGTGTGTGACGGAAATGCGTGCTGAGGACGAGCCCGAGAGGAAATGAAGTTCATTTTTCTTCCCCCCTAATGGCTTCGTGCGTCTCCTTTTTCACGCTATGATAGCGATTCTCCCGGCAATTACGAGTTATAGTTGGTGCTCTGATGGAGAAACATCGCTTCGAATTTTTGGTATAAAATGGGATGAATAATGCACTGCGTACGAGGTAGACCTTTCGCGTTTTACGTACGTGATTTACATACGTTTGTTTTAATATTCTCGGGCGGTTGAGGAATTATTAACATTCTTGCGGACGTTTTAAGCATGTTCAGAGTACTATATATTTTAATGCATGAATAAAATTATGTAATTATAATAATTGTAAAATAATTACAATATTGCCTGTTATATTTGTGTATTATGTATTGTACGTATAATATTGTACATTACAAATATTTTTTAATCGTATTACCATATAAGATTGCAATGTCGTTTTGGATATTCTAATTTTTTGGTAATTCAACAAATTTTGACAAATCTTCGAAAAAGAAAAAAAAACTGTAAATTAGCGGATATTTATACATTTACAGAATATGGGAAAATACACTGAAACCAGCAATACTAATAACCAAAGCGTGAATTTTCATGCAAACTCATATTTTCGACAATATAATTAAAGACTCTCAATAATGTTGTAAAATTATAAAAGATAAAGAAGAAGAGAATGAAATTGTAAAAGATAGAGAAGAAAAGAACAACATTATAAAATTATAAAAAAAGACAGAGAAGAAAAGAATAATATAAAATATTAGCAGCAAATGTGTTTCATACGAAATGTAGCCTGACGTTCATTCTTTTCAATTACCTGTACAAAATAAAAACTAATGGACAATTTTAATTTATCCAAAACTTAGAAGAATTATCAAAATGTATAAGATATTCGTATCACGTTAATCGCTCGCTGAAAATAACATTTCTCAACGCAAGTCCAGTACATTTCTTATCATCACGAGGTGAATCGTTTGTCCAAACTCCGGCTGGAAAATTTAATTGAGGTCACCATTTCGACTGGCAACGGTCGATCCCTATTCGATTCGAAGGTTCTTGGCCCTATTCACTCCCTTAATCGTGATTGCTGGCTCCTTTGCCGTGAAAGGGTAGGCCTGGACAATTAACTTGATCGATAGCGGCCGGTTTCACAGGTGAAACAAAACATCCAGCTTTCCCTTTTCACCGTGTTTTTCCTTGGTCGAGTGCCGAACGTAAAAATCAAGTGACGTTCGATGGAAAAAGCGGGATGAACTCGTAAATTTGGAACTGGGCTATTAGCTTCTGCAAGAAAAAAAAATTCTGCAGTCACTTCTTCCGAAATGAAAAAAAATCATTTTTAGCAGTTTTAGTTTAGTAAAACGTTTAAATTAACGCGGTGAAATTAATTTGATGGAATAATTAATTGAATAATTTCTTGCGTATCTCTGTAGTTGTTGGTTTTGAACAACCGATTAAAATTCTTTTCAACGGCGACGCAACGAGTAAAATAATTCAGCTTAATTAATTAGGTTAGTTAATTGTTATTGACACGAATCATCTCGTATTTATATTGTAGAAGGATTTAAAGTTGACAATTGCTGCTGCGAATATCTCTACAACTTAATTTTTTCGATAAGTTTTTCATTTAACAAAAAAGATTTTAATAAAAAGACAGGAGAATATTATCTCTTTATTATTACTTCAGATCAGTCGAATAAATGTAGAAAATCAGAAAGAATGTCTTTACTCCGCCATTTGCTACATAACCTGAAAACATCTCGGAACAAAATAAATGACGTTATGATATAAAACGTTAATACTAGAACTAAGTCAAAATGATCATTTATAATTTTTGCTAGAAATTTTGTAAATACGAGACAGTGGGTTTTCAAATATTTAAACGATCTTTCGTAAAATGTATAAATGAAAGCTTGTGCAAGTTACCATGAAGCTCCTCTATTTTCTTCACTTTAATTTTCTCTGATGGAAACTTTATGCTTCGGCTGTCGGTAATTCCAGTGAGGCGGTCAACCTGTGCCAACTTGTTTTTTGCAAAATTGCAACAATTTTAACATTTAAGCGTTCGTGTATTGATGAGAGCCACTGCATTTGTATGGCGTTTAACTCGTTTCGTTCACAGCCTCTAGCGAGGACCGCGATTATCGCGGCATAATTTTCGAGCGCTCGTTACCGATGCTCACGATAACGAGGGGATAAATCGCCTGAGATTGTAATTAATAGGGATTGATAGAATTTCAAGGAAGGCCCGAGCTGGCTTCGTTCGATGATAATTACATTGTACGGCAGTGAAGTGTCGCGCGTGTAAACACGATCGCATAATCCCGATTGAAAAACGATTGCGCCCCGTTTCACGGCGTGATAAGCTTCGCTCGGCTCTCTGTAGCCGGGTTCCGCTGTTTCAAGCAATGTTTTTCGAAGCTGTTTGTTTGCCGTGGTACGATCAAAGCTTATCAAAGCTTCCGCGTTTTTCATTGCGATTCAATTAACTTTGTTCCCCTTTTTCCTCCTCTCCCCCCCCCTCCCCCCCGTTCGTAAGAGGCAAAGACAGGATTATATAATTACTCGCGCAGGAAACGAGAAAAAAAGTAGGTATCAGATAATGAAATGATCTGAAAAGTTTTGACGTCTTTCTTCTTTATGTAGAAATGTGTACCATACATTGGATGACTGAAAGAAAGTTTAAAAAGCGGAACATCGTAATTTTACAAAAACTAAATTGCAATTGGACGTGTATGTTCTAAAATTGACGAGCATTGCGTGTATATGTGTGCAAGTATCACATGTTTACAAGTTTTATTCGTTCAAATATAAAATATCAGTTTTAAACTTTTTTTCTTCTGTCTGTTGCTGTAGTTATTATTTTGAGAACTTGAGAAACAGCTTCTAAATTTGTGTAAATATCCAAATTTTTAGTAATGGAGAATTTATTTTGCTCGTTGAAATATGATTTGAACCTAGTATATAATTTCGACCTGAAATTTTTCATAAAAAAAAAAAAAAAATAGTATTTCTAAATTACATTCCATTTTATTGGATCGTCCTAAAAATTTCCATTAATTTTCAGACGAAAAGTTCAATACCTTTTTTTACCTCGGATAAACGTTACCACGCTCGATGCATTTTTGCTGACCTGTTACAACGTTATTTATCCTGCATGCATTAAAATTCAGATGACTGGATTTAAAAAGGGCGTGTTGCAAGTATTGGTCAAAGGAAGCTGGAAAGAACGAATTTAAGCAATTTAAGGTCGTTTGGGTTATTTTCAAAGTCATTGAAAGATTGTTTCATTGTTTCGTCGTTACAGAATCACTTTCAGGTCATTTTAGAATTGGGTGAAAACCATTCGAAAACAATTTACGAAATTTACGCGCATCTTTACCTACATTCAATGTATAATTTCGTAGAAAGAAACGCAAATTGCATGCATAATGTGCAAATTGTGTGCAACGATGCATAAATGTATCATTCGTGTGTTATACGAATTGCAATACAGTTGCACTTGAAAACGTTTTGCAATAAAAATTATAGAAATTACATTTCTATAAACTAGTATCTTTAGCTTGGATAGTGAAATATGCCAATAGACATAGACTGTTCAAAAGAAACACTGCAACTCGAAGTTACGCGCCTTCAAGTAGAATAAACGTCGAGCCGTGCTGTGTCAGACACACAGCACGGTTCTACAATTTCTATGCATACTGTCGAAGTATACATAGCGCCAAGCATATAAACAGAGAATTATTTGCTTTTAAATTAATTGACCGTGCAATGAAAAGTTTATGTTTTAATATTTTTCCTGCAATGTTGTCAAATTGCATTAATAAATTAAATTGAATTGAAATTGACGTAAATGAAAACTTGCTTAAATTAAAAGGAAGATTAATATTAATTATTAAATCAATATTAATTCTCTATATTAATACATTAACTAATATCCCATCTAATATATTAATATATTAAGTCTAACAATGATGAATTTTACTAAAATTAAATTTCTTTCGACGAAACAATATCTCAATGTCAAACAATAGTATCATAATTTAAATTCGGGGACCAAATGTCGTTGAAAAATTATTTATTCGTATTATCGAATTGTAGATGTGGCACATATAATTTCTTTTCTTTTTCCGCCTCTTAGATAAGTAATACGTTTGATTGAGTTTTGGCTCTGCTCGGTAAACGCAATTTATCTTTCCCCGGATAATAAAGTAAGAGTGATTGAGCTGCCGCAAGCCTTCGAAGGAACGATAAAACGATTCATTTTTGCTTCGAATACGGAAAGCTCGATAAGATCGTTTCACCTGTTGCGGCCACGTAAGTGAAATTATCGGCGGACGTTCAAACCTTCTTTAAACGAATTAGATTCGTAAAGTGATTTCAGCTCGCGTCCCTCATCCTGCCGCGGAGGATCACGAAGTGAATCACGAAGCGAGAAGTTTCCATGTTGACGGACGAGAGCTCCTCGAGAATGTCGTTTGAAAATTCATATCGGAATCGACATTCAAATATGATGTATAAAATTGCTGAGAATTTCTCCGAGAAGGATGTTAGAACGGCATTGAATGTCAGAATTAAAATTGTGTAATTTTGAAAGTATCTCCTTGCCTGTTGGAACGGTTCGTTAAACAGGCAGTAGATATTTTATTTGACATTTGATGCTTTATATTTTCACGTACTAACCGTTGTAATGAAAATGGTGGTAATAAAAATGTGGTTTGTGAATATTAAAGAAGAAACGCAGGACGCGGAATTGAGGAGTTATTAAAATGTCATAACAGCCCGTTGGATATGAGATTTCTTTTTTTTTTTTTTTTTATCGCGAATAATAAGTCAGTCTGCGTTTGTTCATCGCGAGGCAATTAAGTCGTTTATTGTCAGAGAAATGTTGCTGTTTGAATCGGCGAAATGAATTGATAAGTATGACTGAAATGTGCAAATAAACGAAAGACAATTCACATTTATTTCACTATCGTATTATAACCTTATCATCGCACTGTTATGCCAATATATTCACGACAATGACGTTTAATAGAATTAATTTCATCAAGCAACTATCAAATAGAAAAGGTGAGTGTAATTTCTTTTTAACCAAGAATTTTGAATGTGATGCAAAACTATGAATTTTAGCGTTTTCTTTTGGAAATTCTGAAAAATTTTAATTGAATCATTTCATTAAAATACAACTATAAAAACTCGTTCGCCCCTTTTATTCACGTTTTAAGTATTTTTAACTTCCGCGTGGATATAGTTCAGCTTTTATTTGCTAATAAACGTTCCATTTACAGTTAGCAACGATGTTACTTTAAAATAAGTATACCGTGCTATAAAAATCTGCTGTAAAATGCAAGGTAATGCACCACGCTGTAAAAAGGACGTTTTATTTGGTAAGTCTGTGTGATGCATTAACGAAACAGTTGAGTCAAATTTTCCAATATGGTATCTGCATAATTCAATAAAAATTCAATCTATATTTAAACGTTAGAATATTTATATTTCACCGAATGTCCATTTTACCTAAAACGATTTTATTTCATATTTTGACTAACCTAAATCAAAGATATTTCGTTCGTATTGTATTCTATCATGCAGGCTGTGAAAAATAACATTAGACGTCTGTAATTTCATTGCGTGTAAACTAACGAATTCATTCGAATTCCACTCGAATCTCGTGAAAGTGTCCGCAATCCATCCAGTACATTGCAGAGCGTGTAGAAATTTTATATCTTTAAATCTCGCGATCCAGTTTGAGAACGTATCGAAAACGTTAGCCGCGCAAACGGGAGCAAAATGCGAGTTTCGTCGAATTTGTATGTGGTAACCGCTCGCCCGATGAGAGAAACTGTTTGACAATTTGACGTTTCACCGTCTAATTAATGGGTTCCGTTACGGACAGAGAAGCGGTAACAAAAGTATTTCTGGGACGCGGTACGAGCTCGCGAGATGTACAGAGGTAACACTTGAGCGAATCTCTCAAAAGGAAATGGCTCGACAAACAACAAGTGCCATGGCTTTGTTCGCCTAACGAAGTCCATGAATCAAGCTACGAATCTCAGTTACGACCTGCGCTTCTGCGCTTCTTGCGCACACTTGTGAACCATCTTGAATAATATAACGTGCCTTTCCAATTCGCAATCCCCGTTCCAACGACAGAATTGTTGAGTATGCGATCTGTCGAAAAAGTAATCTTCAAGGGATTCCTTAAGCAAGCTAATGTTCTTTTGCTTGTCAGTTCCAAGTTGCAGAGGGTTGATTGAATAACTCTGACACACGTGTATACATTTATTGTATCGTTGTTTATCGTACTGTGTCATTTATTGTATTGTAATTTTTGGAGAAAATCTATTAGAGACTCGCCTATTTGTAATCTTAATGAACAGATAAGGAGGTAAGAAACTTTTATATTATCGATAGGCAATTTTTGAAATCTGTAAAAATTCATCCATTTACATTGATCTTATTTAAGCCAGTCTGCTGTAAAAATTGCAATACACAATTTACGACTTCAATCAGTCCGCAATTCTGATTTCATTATTAATAATTTTGTAATTATTTGGACCGATCTTCTACAAAAATTATAATACTCAACTTCCGACTATTAATAATTCACACAACTATAAAAAAAAGAAACAGCGTTCTTCCAACATTTAAATTACCACTATTCTTGAAATTATCAGAAGTATTAAGAGAAATCTAATTCTTTTGTTTCGTCGCAGAAAATGCAATCTTTTATTGAAAAAAAAAAAAAATACAAAAACAATCAATGAAATATTATTTCCTGCTCCAACCAACATCCTCGAGTAAAAGTTTTTCATTCGAACCCTATCAACAGTAAGAACGAACCTCCGTACGCGATAATAAATCTCGCTACTGCTGATAAAAACTACTGATTTCGAGAAAACGAGTCACGATGAAAGAGGCTTCCCCTTAATCGTAGTTTTCCACGTAGTCACGATTTCACATCCGGAATTGAGCTCGGCAAGAGCTCCGGGTACTTCCAGGGCGTTCTCGTCCTGATTTCGAGACTGCGCGAGACATTTTCTGGTTTATTTTGTCTCAGAGAAGCGAACGAGCTCACGAGTAAACGTCGTTTTCGCCGGAGTTTCGTTAGGGCGCCTTCGGGCTAAAAAGATTTCGCGACGAGGGAACCGCGACGAAATTCGACGTTACCGCCTCGCATCGTCGTAGATTTACTTGCAAGGTCTCTTCCCCCACTCCGTCGGACGTCTCCATCTGCCCCCGTCGGTATTGAAGAATTCCGGGAATAAGTCCGTGTTGGAAAACTACGCTCTCAGGCTGCGAATTTTAATAATCTTATAAACCTCAACCTTATAGAGAGGTTTAGCCCGGCGTTCTCCTTCGGAACTGACGTTGCTTTCAACGTACGTGGAATTAGATTTTAGTGTAAGCGCGCATACGTACGGAACCTAACCTAAACCAAAATATGGACTCTATTATTTAGCGGATCTGAGAGAAAAGCAGAGGACGAAGTTCGATGATTTTGTATGAGTTTTATTGGAGATTTATCGAAATTTATTGGAATTTATTCGAAATTTAAATTGTTGGACTGTCGTAAACGAAATGGCCGGATTTTTAGTGAAATTATCGACGTTTATAACTTTCGTAACTTTTGGCTTTTACAAAAATTCATCAACTACGATCTTGAGATTAATACGTCCTTTTTACTGTTAGTTATTTTACATTGAATCATTTCATTTTAATTATAAAGTGAATTAAACTCGAGTTTGAAAATTTGTCAACTTGAATTTGACTAATTCCGCTGCGAATAACCGACACGAGGATAGTTTGCGCGCAAAAATAAGTAAAAAATATGGAATAAAGTTTTTTCATTAAAGCGTCGTCACTTCGTCAAAAAAATATATTTCGTTGGAAACTGCCTCAAGTAAATTTATAAACGTTCAAGCTCGATTCTCTCGAAAACGGAGCGTCTCTCAGAAAAACTTTATTCCGCTTTATTTTACTTATTTTCGTACGTAGAATAACCTCCTGTCAATTATTATTTTCTGTCACGTCCGGAATTAACTAAATTTTCAAACTCGGCTTCCTCGAAAACAAAGGCTGTTTTGATCTTTTTGAAATTTTACTCTCCCTTACCGACACATTCTCACTCGTGGAATCACCTCCTAATCGCGAGATATTCACCCGGTATATTTCAACTGGGACATAAAATCGAACGGGCCAATCAAAAGCTAACAGCCAAATTACACGCGTAACTTTCGAGGCAATGGAAAGTTGATGTTTTGCGTATTCCCAACGCGGCGACCGCATCCTTCTCGAAGATCAGCCTCGCGGGACTCGCAGGATTTTTCCAGACTAATACCTCGAGATAAGGGACCGAAAAGGTGAGGAACAAGGGAAAAGAAAAGAAAGAGAGAAAGAACAAGCGTAGTGTCGAGCGAAACCGCGCAACTACTTCTTCGATTCTATCGAATCATCGCACCCGTGGGAAATAAGTTTCGGCCCGATCATACACTGCCTGCCGGGCTGTCTGATCGAGAAGCGCTTGAACTACTGCGACGCTCTAACAAACGATTGACACTGTTGGCCAATTGCCTTGGTCAAGAATTTCTACTTGCCAGCAAGTTTATTTCACCTTTACCTCCTGAGATACTGCGAAGCAAGTATCAAACGAACCGCGTATATCTAAGTGGAGATTGATGGACAGCGATGTTTGTTGTTTTTGGTTGATGTCTCATTTCTATCAAGGTATTGCGGCGGATGATATACTATCTTCTGTTTGTGATAGTATAGTCTCGGCCCGTTAGTCGTGAAATTTTATGTACAGTTGCAGAAGTATGAACTTTTTGTGAATATATCGTAAACTTTTATTTATAACAAAGAATTTTATTGATATGACTATCGTAATTATATTAGTTGAGTTTGGTACAGATTTATAATATGAACGATCGATTGTCCATTGTGTTAATATTTAATTGATCATATGTAACACTTAAGATGGGTATTTATGTCGTATACTAATTACTAATTATGTTTACAACGAGTATCATTATATTTGAGAGTGATTGAAAGTTTATCAATGTGATCATGACAACCGAGTCTCATTACAGAGTTAATAAAATTTCGAAATACTTCGTATAACATACTTACTGTACACGCAAATATCATACATTATTATGTTGTACATAATATTACATAGAAACTCTTATACAATATTATACAATATTGTATATACAAGTTTCTTTGCGATAAATGTTGGTATCTGTTAAATGTTATATATTAAATTTATTTATCAGTTAGACTTCACTTTAATGGAAGATTTAAATAAACCGCAGGATAGACGTATGCGCATTAATTTCAGGATGAAATTTTGTTGACGAGGGTGATAGAAAAAAATTCTGAAATTTCGAAGAAGAAGCAACGTCGTGTCGAAGGAAAGTGCGACGATGAATTTAAATTCATAAGGTTCCTTGGCTCTGTCTTAAATTTAAATATTTTCCCTCGCCGGGAGAGAAACGGTAACCGTTTAAGACCCTAAATTCCAGTGTTTTTCAGGGTTTTTCTCGGGCAGTCTTGCTTCGTCGCGTCCATTCGAAATTTGCACCGCGGGCATTTTGAAAATTTTCTGGAAAATTTGAAAAAAATACGTCACAGCTTGCGAAAGTGTAACATTCTCTTTTAAAACCCGATACACGAGTCTCTCCTTAAACATGACACTTGTATTTCCATCATTGGATTTTTTATTGAATTTCTAATGTCATTTAGCTCTATGCGTAATATAAATTATTTTACAAGCCATATATTAATATTTTCTAATTAATTCGTCAAGAAGTTCGAATCAAGCGAATGTTAATTATTAGCTAGAAAGTTTGTGCTTTGGGAAAAAACTAGAAAATAACAGAAATAAGGGATGATTGTAAAAGAATTTCGCAAAAAAAGAAAAGGACACATTTTCATAAAATTTTATATGATGACAGGAAACGTATAAACGTCAGGTGAAACGGATACGATAAAACAGTTGAACGTCGAGGGAAGTCCAGTTGTTTTCGTTGGCAAGTTTATTTTCTTACTTAAACGGAGAAACCTAGAACGGACATTAACTTTAATAGCTTTTCTTCGTCGTTGCTCATTTAACTTCTCGGTAGTCGATAAATTAATTGCAAAATTATAAAATATAAATCGATTTTAATTAATCCGTCAGACAAGTTTTCGTCTCTTGAATATCTAACATTTGTTGGGTATCTTTACGATCGCATGTATAAATAAAAAAGATACGAAAATAGCATGTGTGTTAGTATTTCTCTTTGACACTATGAATATTAACTTAATCAGATTTTTAACATTCTTCGTGAAAATATAAGAATGAAATGTATATAATTGCTATGTTTATTTAAGACGGCACTTTATTTTAAAATTCAGATTTTCATTCTATTGAATTGTACAACAACATTAAAATACTTAAAAAAGATTATTAGATTAATTGCCATTGCTATAAGTGGTTATAAAGTATATATAATTCTGGTAACTTAATTTAGCTTGAGTAATTGTTACCCAAAAGAAAAAAATCGAAATTTAAAAATTATTCTAAACTTTGTATCGTGTGTTTCGCATGAGAGATGCTTGTTACCTTATTAAACGTTTCCTATATAACGATCGCAATATTATACTATATCTTCTTTGCAAACTCTTCCTTCTCGTTCGATCAGCAAAATCCTTCACGCATTTTATCACGTCACAAAATCCGAATCGACGTCGTCTGACAGCCTCGGTTAGAATCGGTGTCATTCAACGTCGGAGGAATTCTCGAATCCTTCGAGTAATCTCGATCTCTCTGCTCGATATAACGTTCTCGTGCGATAAAGCGTTAAGTAGAAATGAGAAATACAAAAATTCGTTATGTTCGCACCGTTACGTTCTTTCGTATGTTATTCTTCTTAGATTAAAATTTAGAGCTCTTCTTAGATTAAAATTAGATTAAAATTTAATGTCTTTCAATATTTTCTATTATTTAAAAGATATTTTATTATTAAACGAAACGTGTCAACCAGTTTTTGTGCAGTGGCCACATTTTGTTCGATTTTGCAATATTCAAATCGACAATTCTGAAAATCGGCGAAATTTGTGTTAAATTCTATCAGAATTAGACACGAGACAATTTCAAGTGAAACTAATTACTTTAATTACCTTTTAATTATTTTGATTCTTATTTAAGCAAACTTGGACAAAGCTGAAATTAAAGTTTTCTCTCGGCAAAGAGATGTCTATTTAGAAATTCCTCTGGAATCGATGTGATGAATTATGCTTGAGAATTCCTCTTGAAAATTTCTGTTCGAAAGCTCGTGATTTCAAGAAAAAAAAAAAAAAAAAGAAAAAAGAAAAATCGATAAAAGAAGATGCTTTTAGTTTTCACCCACGCACGGTGATTTTTTCTGTATCACCGTGAACGAATCGCGAACGGAAGAAAAACGAGGGAAGGATTATGAACGATTCCACAATGGAGACGTATAAATGCATTAGAAATATTAACGTACACACACACACACACACACACACA